>BGZK01003021.1:0-34264 GCA_005406025.1 Eumeta japonica | reverse complement strand
TAAAATATAGGCTATATTACTTGGGGCCACTGTAGCTTTCTATGAAATGAGATATTTTTTATAATCAGTGTAGTAGTTGTTCCAATAATAAAAAGCAATGAAATCAGGGATAAATACTTGTGCGGGACTTGGTACACTTTCTGCGCTGGCCGCAATCGTCGATGAGGATCTTCAGCCAGCAGAGTTTCAATAAAAGACCTTGTACTTTACTTATTGACCGAGGAGCAGGGTTTCGTTTGACTTGTATTTACTAATGGAAGTGGATGCGGAAGTGAGGGTTATTGGGACTAATCCTATATTTATATTACTATTACACGTGTTCCCGATATTCCTGCTTTTTAACGGTTTTTAACGGTCAAACGATACCCCGCTCCCCGTTTGTTCTTTATTTAAAATAACACTATATTTCCATTATTTGTTTATAATTTTTGACAGGATTAGCTATATGACTCTATTTTCTTAGTCAAAAGCAGATCTACTATGATCAGCGATGCACACAATCGGAGTAAAAGCCGAATTTATCCTATTGTCTATATATATGACCCCCTCACCGCTTCACCACTATATATTAAATTTTCGCGGGAAAGGAGCCCTCACTCCTAGTGCATGCGTCGCCGCCCATACATCCCTATATTTAATAATAAGACAAATAGAATATTTTTATTAAGCAAATACAATGACTTTGGCCGCTCTATATACAATCAATTATATAATCAAATAATTACAGGTCATTATAAACGAATATTTATTACGGCCGTTCCGAACAATGCTAATAGTAGGTTCATAAAAACTTGTGCCTGTACAAATATGTATAAATTTGTGCACAAAAAACAAACATTATATATATATATATATATATATATATGTTTGTTTGCTCAAAATAGCAAATCTCCGAAAATTCTTTACCGCTTGTTTTGAAATTTTTATATATATTTACATAAGGCAATAAATAAACATGTTGCTAAATTTACCTGACTGTACATACGCAGCTTGCTTAGAGTACCTATCATTTATTTCGCGTGTTGCCGTTCGAATATTACCCATTAAATTTCTGAAAACGAATGTTGTTTGTGACCGTCATTAATCATGATTTACGGACAGACAGTAAGATCGCAAAATCGGGACTGGGCTGCCATTTAACAAAAAAAAAAAGGAATTTCTACGAGAAACTTTCCGAAAATCGAAATGGAAGTGTCACTTAAATGACCGTTTAATAATATTATAAGTCAACGAAAACTTTATTTTTCTTCGTCGAATACTCAACAATTTCTCTGACTCCGGTGAGATTTTTCCATTTACAACTTCTCTTCTGGTGACCGTTCCGTTCTTCTTAAATCGGGTTGCGCGTTACCGGGGAAAGCTCTTAATTGAATATCCTTGTCGTTAGACATCCGCTCCAAGTCAAAAAAGCGAAGTGATTCAGAACTCGGAACAAAGAGGTTTCGTTAAAGGAAAATGAAATTTTCTTATTCATGAAATAATATGTACTCAGAGCTACCCTTCAAACTGGTTATCTATAACCCAATATATTATTACTGATTATTTTTGATGCGCCTGAACTCATGAAGAGTACATATATTTAATACTTGTAATTCCTGTGTATGATCTCCTCTGAGTACATAAGAAGTAAGTCATACTGCTTTTATGTATTAAAGATATTTGGGACATACAACACACCCAACAAAATAAATGTGAAAAGGTACAGATAACAGAGTTGACGCGCTAATTGATCGCGGCTTAAAACTTACCAAATCTTTTAATATATTTATTGTTAGGTAATGAAACCGGTTTTGTAACAAAGTATGTTTACATGGTCTGCTAGCAAAATGGTTGAGAGGGAAGACGAGGAGTAAAAATTTTTGGACCATCAATAATAAAATACATAGCCTATATATTATATATCAAACGCATATATTTACTTACTCAGAGATAGGTATCCTCGCACCGTGACGTAGAAGGCTTACTGGGTATTTATGAGCAAGTAGCTGGGTCTCTAACTTCGGAGACCATGCATTGTCGAAGGTACCCATATTTTCTAACGACATCACTAATATGATCTTTTTGAGATTTAAATCAATATGTCAGATGTATATCGTTAGATCATAGAAGGCGTCCTACGTCCCGTGCTGTGGTTTGAAACCATACTGTATTACTTGCAGCTTCGGCATCAAGTGCCATAAGAGGCGTCTGACCGGTAGACTAATAAGACTGTGAGGCTTCGGACGGGTATAGTCGTCGTTGTCCGGTTTCAGGATAAACTTAATGGCAGCCACCTTCCTGGCTGGGGCAATATACTCTAGATCTAGGCCTTAATATACCATCGCTTGGAACAATCCTAGGTCTCAAAAAATGGCCATCTGACATATATCCAACGTGAAATTATCAATGCCCGAGGCGCTTCGAGGATGAAATGCTTTTAGAGCATTTTTCAACTTGGTTACGACAAAAGGCGTGTCCACCCTGGACAGATCCCCTAAGTTGCAGGTGGTTGATCATTCCCGTCGGTTTGTCTTTTGTTTTCCATGTGAAACGGATCGTCATTATCGACCTGGTCATCAGAGAAAAGGTCTATGCAAAAAAAGAAAGTTTAGGTAAAAAGAAAAATGTCAGGAGGGTCGCTCATTTGTCCGAGCACAATACTCGTCGCGAATAAGTTCGAAGTAGGACATCCTCCCGGTTTCTTTCCGTTTTCCTGATGACTCTGTATATGCTATCACACAGGCTTTCCCTGTGCCGTGCACAGCAAAATTTCATCAACCTAAAACTGCCTTGGCTTGGATGTATTCTTTGACCACATAGTCCCGTCTGCTAAGAGTTGCGTTCCGAATGCGACGATTTTTAGTCTGTGTATCGCGTTTTAACCTCTCTAATTCGGAACTCCAACAGGGGAGTTTCAAGTCTGCATTTTGCATGAAATGGCAACGTCGCAAGGTTGTCGGATATATTTGGTGTAGATCTCCACAAACTCATCTAGATGGTCGCATTGGACCACAAATTTCTCAATCTCGACGATCAGAGCCCAGTTTTATTGAACAACATTAATTGCTTTTCAGAACTCCAATTGTTGAGCCTTTGCAATGTTGTAAACCTGTACATAGAGAGAGGCCAAGGGCAGGATTCTCCCCCCACACGTATAGCAAAGGTGACCGCGTTTTGGTATAACTATGTTAAATTTAGGGCAACTTGCATCCCTCCGCTCTATGTATTAGAGCGGAGTTGCACACACTCACATCCACCGCGCCCCTAACGGTCTCCCCTATATGCCTCAAATATGGCCGTATAGCCCTTGTTTATGTGTAGCCCTTCAGTATTGAGAAAATTGCAGAAATCCTCACCGTGTGCATCAATACGTTTGCTGCCGCACCATACGCTCTGTACATACATTTTCGGGAGCCCTAAATTAGTACATGGGCTGGTACACTTTCATGTATTCTTATGAAGAAAAATAGTCGAACGATTGTGAAAAGGAAAGAAAAAGCATTGAGAAATACACAAGAATACACGAGAATTTATAGACGAAGGGCAATAAAAGAAAAAATGTTCAAATTTTTTAAATAGAAATTAAATCCCATTGTAAGAAAACGTAGTGCGATGCGAAAAGCTATAGGAGCGCTTCGCAAAAGCGATTTGACAAATGGAATTAACGACACGTGAAATTGATAGTTCATTTAATTTGGTACGATTCAGTAATCGTGTCTGGGGTAAAACTGACCGGTAATTTCAAAGGTACCTCCTTGATGAGGGTCCAAAGATTGGAACGCCCGGCCCGCCGCCGCTCCGGGGCGTGATTGGAAAATTTTATCGAGTGAAATATTTAATGGGCTTAGGTGAGGCTAGGAGATGCAAGCCTTTTCGGAAAGAAACTTGCCTCACGGCGAGTACGTAATAGGATTAATTCGCCTTTTCAGAAAATGAAACAAGTATTTGTCGTTTTTCACAAATAATTGTTTCGATTCCGTAATGAACCGATTACGTTACTGTTGTACGCTTTTTTATTGTTGTGTCGGGTTTGAAACACCTCACTGCTGGAGTATATCCTCCTAAAATATTTTTTTTTCAGATGGAGGGGCTTGGGTGTTTTTTTTATTATTCATAAGATAATATCAATATCAATTTTTTTTTCGTTCGAATTAATTAGTTGAGAAAACAATTAATATCGGCATTATTACATTAAAATAATTTCTTATATTTATTACTAATATTAGGTATTATTATTTTATTTATTCTTTTTTTAATATTCTTGATTTTCTTGAAACGTTCCAAATTTTGATATTAATAATATACTAATATCAAACTTTGTAAACACACATTTTTTATTATTTATTACCAACATAAAAAAAAATAAGAACATAAAGTAGAAATTAAAAGAAAATTCAAAACAAAGAGAGGAAACATCATTAATACCCCTATTCAAAAATGAACTTCTCAGTTAGAAGGCACCCTTATAAAATATTAACCGCCGGTTATTTAATCCCTATCGTTATTTTTTTTTTAACCAAACGTCCAGACGGAATCCTCTTTATTCGTAAGGCGATTCCACTGTGTTCTGCTTTATTCTTGAAGCGCTTTAAAATTTGTTGGGAATTGTATCCATTATTTTGTATAGAAAAACTATGAAAAAAGAATTAAGTTGAGCTTCTTGATCTATGTGAATAAGGCATCATGGAAGAGCTATTATACTGTAACTGTGTGCCGCAACACAAGTGCTTCACAACAAAACGTCAGTAAATAGATTGTTTAGTGCCACTACACTTTTTGTCCACTTTTAATTTTTCGTTAATAATCCACATTAAGAAATAATCCTTTTAAAATGGATCTAAATACAAAATTAGATTACCAAAAGTTTCAAATATCTATTGCGTCAGTATCTGAAGAAGTGTACGTCGTGTTACAACACATCAATATGGGTTGTAATACGTCATTGAAAAAAAATCCCTGATTGGCTGTATTCTCGATGCTGCCATAACTTTTACGTTGATATGTCTATGGGTACGAGGATATTCGGGCAATTGGAAGAACATACGAATTAAGTTTCAAATTGAGGTTATTTCAAACTGGCATTACTAAGCACAGGTATAAATACTAAATTATATAAAAAAATACAAAAGCATAAATATAAATACTATAAGATACTAAAAGTATAAAATATAGCAAAGTAAGTCGACATTTAAATCAAGTAAGAAAGTTGAATTGATGTATGTATACCTAGAGTTGTGAGTTGACTATAGCAACATTTTAAATTGAATTTTTTTTGCATGAAATTGAGAAGTGATTCATTTTTACATATGTCGGAATTTAAATCTTCACTTAAGAAGAATGGCGTTTCAATATCAGGTACCATCGCGGGTAAAATTTGCTTCATTACTTGAGAATATGGAAGCAGTGATCAACTTAAAAAATAATTGAAACACTTTTACACATTTTCAGAACATGTGGAATCGTTTTTTTGATTATATTATTCACTAAGTAGGTGTCAACCCAAGCAGATAGCGTTAGTGCATAAACTTCTATTTTCTCAAAACGATCTCTATTACAAACAAAAAAATAGATGTATCTATGTCAAAAAAAAGTCGAACGTTAACACAAATAGTAAAGGAAATATGGAATTGAAGGCGAAAGCGCATAAAAATAGACGAAAGGTGTCTAATCGTTACTAGTTATTTTTTTAATAATATTGACCTTGAAAAACAGCGGAGAGCGTTGATATCTGGCCTTCGCCCAAACTTGAATCCTGAACATGGGTGAATTGATGAACGAGTTTTTAATATAAGTCTAAATAACTCGCTTTGTGCCTCAGAGAGCACATTAAGCGGTCGGTTTAGAGCGTATTCACCGCAATTTTGACAACAGTAAATAGGAGCACACAACTAGGACCGCACTGAGAGAGCGTGGACGGTCTGAGGACCAAGGCTCCCACACCAAAATAAAAGCATCGCAAGCCTGACACAAAAGTTGATATCGTTATGACTTAATGTAAACTAAGGGTCCGGGGTGGGCAAATTTTCTCACCCTGACGTCATTTTGACGTCATATCGGTATTGACTAGGTGGTTTTAAATTTATATAATTGACTGCTGGGTGATAAATCCATGGCTTGTATCATTTGTTCGAGATCGCAAAAGTGCTACATTCTGCTTTGATGCAAAAGACTACATTTTATAACCAGTATTTCATTATAGAATAATCTTTATCATCATAATTTTTATTATCAGAAGGATGCCTCGGAAAGTTCAACCTAAAATCACGCTGTAAGATTAATAGAAGTCTGCAAGCAATTGTTTGAATTAACCCCTCTAATGATCCTTTATGTTCGTACCCACACTGAGCTGAATTGCGGTGATAGATGGATATTAAAATTGATTGTTACCTTTATTAAGAAAATTTGTCAAGAGCTAGTCACGCTGGAGCATCAAAGGTTCCATGCGATGTACGAGTAATATTCAAATTAAATTAAATCGGGCCATGATTAGTTTACGTATTGAGGAGTTAGTTACAAATAAATTAGAGTATTTTTGTTTGAAAACCGAAAGTGTCTACGAATTTGTTTTATTATTTCTGAAGCAAATATAAGATTTTCTTTTAAGAACAATGAACCATGTCAAACAGTTTTTAATAGAAACTTTGACTAGAAAAGGAGAAATGGTGCCATTGTATATTTTTAGGTGTAATTTAAGAAGTGGATTAATCAAAAGTGAGATGTTGTCGAAGCGGTATTTATTTTACTGCAAAAAATCGGCCAAGTTCGAGTTGAACTCACACACGAAGGGTTCCGCACTGTCGTACAATATTTAACACTGCATATTATTTTTAAATATTTAATATACAACAACGGCAAAAATTAAGGTCGAAGATACTGATTAAATACCAAAAAACACGTTTTTTATATGGGAACACCTTTCATTTTAACTTTATTTTACTTTTCTTATACGTTCTTATATCCATTATAATAATATACGTTCTATGAAAATTTCAAGTGTCTCCTATTACGATTCAAAAGATACAACTCTGCGATAGACAAATGAACAGATAGATGAACAGATAGACTAACAGACGGATGTATATGGACGGATAGACGGACGGACAAACAGCGCAGCCTTAGTAATAGGGACCCGTTGGCATCTTTTGGGTACGAAACCTTTAAAAATATTATTAAACTCGACCTATCCAGATATATCTCATAAAGTACATAAAGAAAAATCTTTTTTGAGGTCTTTAAATGCTCTCAGTTCGACATGAAACATTTACTCAATCTTAAATCTCAATTTTTCTGATTTGCGAATTTCTAACACCAAAAAACAACGAATCTTTGTTGAAGAAGATAAATAGTTGGAGCAGAAGTTTTCGTCCTGTGACAGTTCCGATATTGCTTTTTCTGATTATAGATCATTTCACTCAATAGAGCATGGGTTTTCGCAGAAAACGTTGATGAAGTTGAGGCGACATGTCAGATATGCTTTGACGCAATATCAGAAGGATACGCAATAAATACAAAACTCATTGGAAGAAGGGGTGTTGGAATTTACTTGGAAGAATGTCTTCTTATAATTTGGTTTATAAATATATGGTTGATAAGCCTGATTCAGTCTTACTGACCACTGACCTTTAATGTAACTCAGTAGTTGTATGTAATTTACTTGGATTTCCATAGTAAGGATATGGCCGGTATAATGATTTTTATTGTATTGATTTTACAATTGATCAGACTACGAAATCGTAAAATTTTGATCTGCCTCACTATGCTCTATTACATACTTATTACGGTATTACAAAACCATTTCATATTGCAATTTTTTTTTGCCACTACATGAAACGAAAACACAATAAATTATTTCATTCAAACTTTGAGGAATTACGAATTTGCTTCCGATGTAAGCACGTAAGTTTTGTAAAGACGGGCTTTTTAAATCTATATTTATCTCTGTTTTTCAAGTAAAAAGTTTATGAGCACATAAAGAAAGCTTCAGGGACCCTACACAGTAACTTGACTTCAAAATAATCTAATAATCTGCCCTTGCGTGTGCAATATTCTGAGTGGAGACACAAAGCAGACACTTATCGCGTTTCTTTCAAAGAAAAAGTAGCGCAGAGCGCAGTATTCGGCGCGTGACGGAAACAAAGCTCAGGAGTAATTATAAAACCGGATAAGTGCGAATCGAAGTCACACAATAAGTGTTCTGTACACTCTGAATTTTTACATTTGAAACAAATAAATCGCGCATCGTCTGTATTGTTCGGTGGAATGTGTTTTTGAAAATCATGAAATGTTTAAAGATAATTAACGATTTGTGTGGAATATATACTTATATGAAATAGAAGTAAATATAAATATCATAATTTTAACTATATTAACGAAGGGTATAATAATTTTGTATATAATGTAGATTTTTTTTTTTGTTTCATGGTTTTTAGTTACATATATCGCTATGATAATTCGCAGGGAAACAACTTTGTATGTGCATAAAAAACACATCTGCTGTGAAATGTTTTTCCTACATATAACAGGAAACAAAACCACATTCACTTTTTTCCCTTACGTATTGTCCTTTCAATGTCTCCATAAAACATACCACAGTACGTAAATAAATAATCAATTCAAATATACAATTTATGTTTAAATATCAAAAATTTATAGAGCATTTGAAGTAAAAAAAATGTGTGGAATGTTTTAAACATCCATTAAAATCTAAGCTAACGTTGAAAATATATATTTAGATATCAAAACAGTTTTTATTTCAATAAGCGAAATTACCAATTTTTTAAAGGATAGTTTTATAATAATATTTTTTCCTAATAGAGCATCGCTCGTCACTAACTGTCGCCTAATTACTTTTGGGTATATAACTCTAGATTGAACGACTTGCTACAAAGTAATACGAAATATTGTCAGACCTTTTGGTTTTTGCTAACAACTAGGCAAACACAATATTAAAATTCAAAAAAGAATATCAGTATAAGAAGAAAAGGTCGGCAAGGGTCGCTCTAGAAAATTCTATGCAGAGTAAATTGATGGCATATTAAAAAAAAGGACCAAATTTTATGCATCCGAAGCCGACGAGCTTGCATAAAAAGATTGATCGTAATAACTAAAAGAGCTATGCCAAGACAGTAACATATGGAAATTTATAGTTCTGTAGTATTAATCTACAGTATTATAGCATTAAAGGATTGATTACCCTTCTGGGAAACAGGCGTGATTATATACTATTAGAAAAAAAATAATATTTCAAATCATCTTAGTCCAGCTGCAGTTTTAATATGGTTAAATATAGCTCATAGTGACATAGTGCCAATTTCTAGGAAAAAAAATAGCTGTTTCATTAGGAACTAGATCTATTTCGATTTTGGAGAGAATAGGCGATTTAAAAGAGTGGAATATATTATACATTTGTTCTCTGAGAAAGTTTGCTGTGGAAGATGGCGACAGAAGAGAAGCGGAAAAATATCTATGTAGGTTTATTATGATCTAACGCTACGACAGGAGATTCTCGGATAATTTACAGACAAACCAAAAACTTTTCTGGACTACGGTGAAAATGACCCGGAATGATTACAAGAGATCATGTATAAAAATGATTAGAGACAATAATGGTTGCTTACTAAATGAGGAAAGTTATGTGAAAGTATGCTGGAAGAATTAATTCGAAAGAGTTTTGTATTTGGGGATGCAGTTGTATACGACAATGTTACTGTAATTACGAAGAACTACTGTAATTCTAAAGAAGATATGAATGATGATTAAGATGAAAATAAAATTGCGATTTATGAAATTTTGAATGCTGTGAAATGTCTGAAAATTTGAGAAGCTACTGGATATGATAGCGTTTCAAAGATGTTGAGGAACGGAGTGGGTATAGCGGTAAACCTGCTGCACCAGCTCTTTATTAAACGCTGGAAACGCCGTAGAGTACTTAATGACTGGTGCATAGCCGTCATTGTACTTTACCATAAAAGAAAGGCTCATAGCAGCTTTCAAAAAATTATTGCCCTATAAGTCTCCGCGGCATCGTCGGAAAAATATATGCGAAAATCATTACCGAAAGGGTTATGAATGAGACTGAAAACAAGAGCGCATGGAGTGAATAGCGGATTGATACAGGCACTGTGATCTCTATGCGAGAGCTCGCATCAAAATAAATGGGACATGCTCTAACTGATCTCACATTCACAGGGGTGTCAGACAGGGACGTGTAGCCTCACCGTGATTATTCAACCTGTTCATGGCTAGCTCGTATATACGATTTGAAAGAGTATGAGTGTGGACTAAGAATGGATGAGCTATTTTTCAAATGTCTCCTGAACGACGACGACCAAGAAATCCTAGAGCTGTTGACGTGCGAGTTGCAAGAGAGGGTAATTTAAATGCATGAGTATGTTAAAAAAAGAGAAAATAATGAAGGACTGGTGTCGTGTATATATATATGTATATCTGTGATGAGAGTGGCGAACAGGTGAAAAAGTTTCTAAACTTGGGTAGTTTGTTTAAAAATGATGGTAAACATGATAACAATATTGAAAGGTGAATGAATGCGTGAAAAAAGCGAATGAAGCTTTGTTTGCTATTATGAATAGTAAAAAGGCTTCACGACAAGCGTGTTTGGCTGTCCACAATGAGGTCCTGATCCCTACACTTATTAATAGTAATGAAAGTTGGGTATGACAGAAGAAAATGAAAATAGACTCAGTTCGGTGGAGACGTGATCTCTTTGTAATGTATGTGGAGTGTCTCTGAATGATGGATGTAGAAATAGTGTTGTCAGAGAACGATGTGATTTGAAGGAAGATGTAATAACTACAGTAGAAAAAAATATGTTGCGGTGGTTTAGCCATCGGGAAAGGATGAATGAAAGTAGACTGATACAATAAACCTACATGGCAAATGTGTGTGGAGAAAAGGAAGAGAGATATAAAAAAATGTATCATGTGGAAATCTATCCGATTGGCCTAATGAGAAATAGGTGTGAGTTTAATTGTTATTATTATAGAATAGAGTAAAACTGTAATTATAGCCGAAAAAAGCTTTTTTACTTTTATTGTAAACTAGTTGTCCGGCAGACGTTAGTCTCCACTTTCTTGAAGGTAACTTGCCCGTATAGTTAATGCTCGCAGCTGCACCAGCATGGATGTAGAATGATTTTTTTAGTATCGCTCGATGTCAATTTCAAATCCCGTTCTCGTTTTCGATTCAGATCCCAGTTACTCTTTTGATTTTGATCCCGTCCCCACACTAGTTTTCGACTTTAGTCTCGTTCTCAGTTTCGGTTACGGTCCCGTTTACAATTCTGATCTTGGCCTCGTTCTCGATTCTACTCTCGGTCTCGCTTTCAATTCTGTTTCCGTTATCAATCACAATTCCGATTTTAACGAAACCGGAGGTTAGTACCAAAATAAAATATAGGCAGTATTACGTGAGGATAGCGTAGTTTTCTATGAATATATTAATTTTTAGAATCGATGTAGTAATTGGCTTTAATAATACAATGTACATGGTCGAAATCAAGGACAAATTCTAATAGACATAAACACATAAAATGTGGAACATTTCGCTCACACTTTAAGTTTTGAAGGCATCTTTTTTCTCATTTTCGACCCTACTTTTGTGGGACACATTTCCTGTGTCCATCATCGTTCCGATCCCGCTCTTCGTCTCGATCTAATTCCGATTTCGATTTTACTCTCAATCTCATTTGTGGTCCCACTTTTTATTTAATTTTAATATATTGTTCCTTTTTTAAAGGTTTTTATTTTACGCATCATGATCTGTTGAGTCGTTTCGAAGTTCCCACGGACAGACAGACAGATAAAACCAACCAGATAGACATATATAAAGGGTTATTTATCAGTTATCAATTACTGGTTTACATATCATACACATTTTATTCGTAAAAAGAATATTTACTTTAGTTTAAATATGTGTCATTATTTTAGTGTTGAAAATAACGTGGTTATTGAGACCAAAGTGCATTCATTATCTTACAAAGTACATGATGTAAAAGATTCTAAGAAAGTATATCGTAATATCAAAATCAATTGACAAAAATTGATTTTGACATTAAGCTATACTAAATTGCTTAGATTTTGTCATTACATTTATACTACTCGGGAATATGGATAATTTGAATTATTCGTTGATCTCTGGATAAATATGGATATCAGAAATCGCCAACGATACATTAACATCAATAAATATTATAATAAACAGAGTAGCAATATGTGTAAAGCATAACCGGACTTCCACGCGTTGACTTAATATGATTACATACCAGCTTTTATGCAAAGACTAATTCAGTCTTTTCCAATTACTAACAAAATCATGACATAAAAAGGATATACCAACATCTTAAAGTCTAGGTGCTTGTAAAGAAAAAATATTAGAGAGTGCATTTGTTACCTTAGAAAAATTTGTTTGTATGTATCGTTCGTCTGTAATAGTAGAAATATTAATGATGTTAGATTTTTCTTATATTTTGCTATTTATTGGTCGAAACTTAAATGATGGTTTAAAAAAATTGACCAACATGTCTAACCTACCCCAGTGTAGATTAGCTTATGAATTTTTATGTTGCAAAATTCTGGAGAAGTATTTCTCTAACATATTCTGTACCGGTATTTCCAGAAGGTCGTGTCTGCACTGTAAACCATAGTAAACACAATTATGTTTGGTTCGTTGGAAATCCATTATCACTATTAATTCTCAGGTTACAGTTAACGTGTAGTTAAAAAAAAAACAAACACATAATAGCTTGCTTACATTCAACAATTTTCATTTATCGTCTTAGGACTGAGAATCGAGCTATAATAGAATTGGTTTAGAAGTAAAAGTTAATTTTACTTCCACGTAAAGGAATCATTGAAGTTATTTTACAGCACTGGAACGATTTAATTAATCATAGCTGATTCGTAATAAAACGAACTTTCGGTTACCATTAAATTTACTTCTGTATTTTTTAAGCTTTCATACCCAAAGGCAAAGCTTCGCACACATGCACACGGAAATCCCTCTGAAAATGATCTGAAAGGCTTCTTACGACCTGAAAACGTCTGACAATATCTCAATTTAAGAAAATCGAACCGAAAACAATTAATTTCCTAATACTACGAAATCTCGAATTTCCTTAGCGTGAAACTAGAAAAAAATATCGTAGATTTTTATATATAAATTCGAAGGATGAACAATTTCTTTTTGTGCACTCCATTTTATGGGATGTCTGGATAAAAATTTAAGGATGTACGATACTAAGTGCTAACAAAGGGCCGGTCATAGTCCAAAGTATTGACAGTGTAAGCTCGTCTTAAGTTACACCACTATCATGCTAATATCGGCTTAAGCTCTACAATGGCACTCGTGAAATTGAGTTTACGGACCTTATCTAAATTTCAACAATAATTTGTTCCCATCGCGCAATAGCAACCCCTCTCGACGCTTTGTTCGTCACGTTATTTACATTGACTTTTTATTACATTCCCTTTTAGAAGACCGCTTTTGAAATACGGAATTTATTTCGTAAATACGAGGTAAATATGTCAAAATGGGATTTGCTTCTGTTTTACTTTTATATAAAGTATATTATATACCCGTTCGTGTTCTTCTACACGTAAATGAATGCACGAAATCACATCCAACTAGTGTCCTCACTGTGTACGTTTTTATAAAAAGTGTATTTATTCGCGCTCCCTACATGTATTGGGCCAGCATAGAAATTACAATTTAATACAATCTTAGACGAGATCTGCTCCCGGCACTAGAAGTTATATTAGTTGCATAAGTGAATATTTGTTTCATATTTGTAGTTGTATAAGGTGTTACAGTATTTTGAATATAAAAATAGGCCGGTTGTCACTGACATTGGAAATTAAAAACGACATTTTTTTTTAATCTCTAATGATGATCTTCGTGAAAATATTATAGTGCTGTTCAAAATAAAATTTCGATTTACCGAAAGCGTTTAGCATATTTTTCGTTGGTCATCCAGGGGTCAAAATTCGTCCATAATTCATTTTTGGAATTCCGTTAAACAGTATATCTATAATTGTACATAATTTTTGAAATCCCGTTCTACTATGTCAGCTAAGAACGTGTACAAATACGGCATTAAAGTGTGTCGTTTGCCTTAATTACCTGCAATATCTATCAAATTTAAAATTTAATTTTTATGTGCAAAAATGCATAGAGAATTATATGACATAGATATAATGAATTCTAAAAGTTAAAAACTGTATTGAGGATTGTACAAAGATCGCAGATTGTAGACCTAAGGAGCGTGAAGTTTTTTTAAAGCATTTTCGAGAAACAAACGAGCTTGCGAGCTACCAGAGTAAGTCATCGCTTTACATGGAAACTTGCATCTCCCATTTCACATACTCTCAACCCGTGTGTTGCCGGCCTCTCAGCTAAGATTAGGATATCTCTGATGAAGAATGATGGAGTAGAAATGGAGAAATGGAGGAGGGGAAAGCACGGGAATACAAAAGTCTAGGATAGTATACTAGAATGGAGAGAAAGTGGTCACGGATCCTGCGAGTAGTCTAGAAAAGCAATGTGATTTGTTCATACGTCGAGCGCATACGACTGAGTAAAATTAATAACTGTGAAGAGCCGAATGAATCAAGCGAACTCACTGTTCCTCCTCTGGGCATTACAGTGTATACTTCATACAAGTGTAAGCATGCAGTGCACGTAGTAAGTTTCCGAAGTATGCGATATGCATATATCAACTTTAATGAAATATTGAAGGAATGGCGAATGTTAGTAAATGTATTACGGTGTAAAATGACATCTTTGCAAAATGTACGTTCAGATTCTGATTTTGCATCATTTATTAATTTATTTACCTATTACAATCTACGTTTATCGAGATTTTTTTTTTCGTTAATATGACAAAGGAACGAAAAGTACAGATAAATACGTACGTAGAATAGTCTTAAGCAGGGGATATCTCGAGTTCATTCGAATTTTTCGTCTTCTATGACGAGTAAGCTTATCTCGAGTTTAAGGCTATAAAAATTGATGGAACCGTCCCCCCTCCGCCACCTCGCCCGCCAGCCCCGACCGCCTAATGGGGCCGATAATTGAAATCTTCGGTTTAATCCGAGTCGCCTTCGGTAAATCGAAACCCGGTGACGTGGAAGCGCGGCAGCACTTTCACGGAATTATTAAAAACTCGCGACGACGCCGAAGGATTTTTCTCGTGTCGGATAACGGGCCGGTATTAATTCTGTTACAGCTAATAATCTGACTAATCAAAGGTCTTTCCGTAGAAATTAAATTAATGAAAAATAAAGCATCTGAAAAATCCGATTTTCTTTTCCTAAAATGCGTCAGTAAAAATTATATGGAATATAGGCGGCCGAATGTTCGATATAATGCTTTCGAATAGAAAAGTCTTAGTAATTAATTTTGTATTTTATTTTTTTTTATTTCATACACAACACCGCTATTAAAACAAATACTCGCATGCCGTTTAATATTTAACGTCTAACGAGTAACAATAATTCATCCCCACTGTGTCTAAAGAAGTTTCATTTAAACACTAAATATGCCAAAAAAAAGTTTATTATACAAATTTAATTATTTTTAAAAAGACACACAAAATTTTTTTTACCCCATAAAAGCTATTCGAACCCTTTCAATTGGATTCGGCTTCGATTGATCCATTTCAACGGTAACAAAAACCGGGCCGGTATTTGTACATAGATGTTAAAACACCCGTCATTAGACAAAGGTAACGAATTTACCGAATTGGTTTTCCTCGCGGCGGACAGAAGCGTTTCTGATTAATGCTCAAAAAGAATAATGAATCGGGGAAAGAATTCTATTACCTACGGGCTGCGGGGCCGTGTCCCGAATAAAACGGCCCCCGAGCTGCGGGCGCCGTAATGCCTTCTGTTTATTGCCTTGAATATTGGATTAATGTTCAAATATTGTATGTCGGCTTTATTGAGGCGTTTCCTCTTGTAGGTTCGACTCGTACTCGATTAGATCGCGGGAACGTAACGGATGTGGAACGGGGTGATGGTGTCCATCATGCGTATTTAAATTGATTTAATAGTTTATTTTAAAAGTGTGCTGATTCATGGAAATTATAGAGGATTTCGTTTTGGAGATTAATTTAAATTTTACTTGAACATTAGAAAATCTATGCATGAAACTTATTATGCCTCTAATTTAAGTTAGCAACGACTCCAAACCAATAGCCACATTGAACTTGCCTAAATACGATCCGTGCTTACATTCAAGTAGGCTATAAAGTTTGAGTTGCTATGTACTGTTTTAGTAAAATACACTAGATTAACAATATATTGCCGAAAACACGATAATTACACTGGCATACTTTCATGTTAAATTCAACATTATTTAAGTAAAATTGAACAGGCCCTACTAACGTAAAAAGATGGACATCTCCTATGTCAACAGCATAAAGTGGGAAATTGAGTATCTGTATTAATATGTAGGTACTGACTCTGAAAAATATATATATTTCTTAATAAGGAATATATTTTCTTATTATAGAAAATATTGTTTATTACGTTTTATATAATAAGAAAATTTATTAGTTTAATAAATAAAAGTTTATCACCTTATTCTTTTTTCGACTTTTTCTTCTGCGAATCGATTGGAGTATCATACAATTTTTGCTTCTTCATTTACGAGTTCGACTTGTCAGCCCTTAACATAATATTAAATGAGATCTTTGGTACGTACTTCAATTTCTTTAAAGTTAATTTTGAAATACGTTTTATTTATACGAAAACTGCATTTATGTGTGAATGTTCACGCACTTCAATTTATTCAATTCACGAAATAGAATAAACATGAATTAGACATCATTTTAGATTCAACAGCGCAATAGAATATAATGCGTTGTGATCGTTTTCGATAAAATGAATACGAGCATGATTGTGTACCTCATGACTATTTCGTTTACGTTGTCGAATAAATCCAGAAGGACAATACGTATTCTACAGAGCAATACAAAACATACCTAGAAATCTTAAAATGTTTTTAAAAGAATTGTCAAAATATGTGTCACGCGTTAATGTTGGTTAAAAAAATTGTTTTCAGCTTCAGTAACATGAATGGAGTACCCCCTTAGAAATATTTATTGTAGTTGTAGATTATATATATAGTTAAAAATTTCATCAATATAGGTCTTGTAGTTTTTGAGTAAAATGTCTGTGATATACGTACGGACGGACGCGACGAAACTATAAGGGTTCCGTTTTTGCCATTTTGGCTCGGAATCCTAAAAACACGTAATTTGTGTAAGTTTTCAAACCAATTAATTTAATTTTGAGCTGACAAAATGAATTCCCGAATTCCGTTCTGCAAATTCTGAAATTAATTAGATATTGTATCTAATCCTTTTGATTCCGTAGTGTCCTGCATTATCAATATTCTGGTTTATCGATGGCTCTAACTAATAATTTAAGGCGATTAAAAGATAAATTCTTTTGCATGCTGGATCAAAAGTTTTATTTGTTTATAAAACTTCTCCTCTTAAAACGTGAGTCCTTAATATTAAAATAGTTCGCATCGTACTTTTTTGCAATAAATCAATTTTTTTTTAATCCAGTATCTCTCGCATCCGCGACGCTGCTATGTATCGCTGTTGTGTATATTTTCAACGTATAGTTTTTGTATAGCTATTCCAATAACTATCATTGTGTGTATTATTACATATTGTATGTTTTCAATCAATCCTAATAATATTACAAAGATGGAAGTTTGTATGTTTGAATATTTGTTGCTCAATCACGATTTATCGGCTGAACAGAATTAGCTGACTCTTTAGCGCTATGCAGATTATACACCAGAAGAACATATAGGCTACGATTTATAAAGATACTAACTTTCGTGCGCGGTTTCGCTTGTGTGATGGTGGAGCGATTCATTATTTACGCCTATTGGTTATCGGTAACAACAATGTTCAAGAGTGGTTTAAGTTCAACAACTATTCCAGTACAAAATTGCGAGCAGGATCCCGATCAGGGTAAAAGCGTAAGTGAAATCGTTCTACAATAAAAAATAGCGGCAATATGTGTATTTTGGGTGAAAGAATATGAATTATTCTGTTATTGGAATCAAGAACGGTAACGAAATCAGAATCATGGTCGATAACGTCATCGATCCATGTAAAAGGTAAAAGAATTCATTGTACGTCCACGTGGGCGGAGCCGTGGTTGGATTATGTATAATTTGATTGGAAACGGAATCTAGATCGGGACCAGGATTGAAATTAAAACCGAAACCAGGACTGGAATTGAAAGAAGAGACAACATCGCGCTCGTGGTTGACAGCGTGATCGGTCTATATTAAGTATGAAAAAAATATTTTTTTGTCCACGCGGGTGGAACTGCAGGAAAAAGCTACTATATAATTATTTAGAACAGTCATAATTTGCATACTAACGAACAATGTATATAAGAGTTAAGTTTGAATAGAAAAAAATTTACGTTCTAAATCTTTACCTTCGAGATCACATATCATCTTCCACGAATCGCTCCATACGTTAGACTAGACACACGGCACTTTTCCGATCCGATATGGAGCGTTTTGTCCGGTGATAAATATCATTTTCTTCATGGACTTGGCCGACGACCAAGCGGAAGAAATGTGGAGATGAACGAACCACTCCTGTCAGCAAAATATGGCGGAAACGCGTTCACGAATACCAATGCCCGTTTCACGAATATTTGCCATGTAACGTACTCAGCGATGTACGAAAGGTGGATAGGTGCCTATATTTGTCCATTTTAGATTCGCATCGCATACGGAACGAACTCATTAATTTTATGTGTCCATATATTCATGTGTCCAACTCAACCAAAAATTTATTAATTCCGAAACGTCGCAAAACGCGTCGCGCAACCGCACGTCTGTTTGTATCGAATTCTTCCTGTTCCCGCCTGCAAAGAGAAGGGTACTGTACCGGAAGTCTCTTATTCGCCTCGCTGCCTCTCTTTCCGGTTGGGAAAAAAAAGGAAACCGACAGAGTAGTCGATAATAATCTACTTTGCGAAGAAAAATATCGTATATTGTGTAGACGGCTTACGCTCGAGCGATGAGCACGTCTCAGCACTTACGGCGCGCGGATAAGCCGTTATGCTAAACACCTCGTGCTCCCCGCACGCCGGCCACTTAAGTGGAGATTACAACCTTTCCCTCTCTCATCTGTGTTTTATATCCGATCATATTTCATCTTCCGGTAACTTATGAACTAACGCACACGTGACTATCTGACTCTTTACACGTTTTTAATATTAAAAGATCGTAGAAAATCGGATCTTAAAAAAAAACCAGACGTCGAGGTTAACAGCAGTGTGTTTGAAACTATCATTTAGAACAATTAACTGTTAAAGTTACAAGTAAAAACTAAACACATCCAAATACATTGTTTTAACTTCACTATTGGCAATTGACTAATTTAGTCTTAAATACATTAAATCAGTGCCACAAATACCAATATAAGATTACCGATATTTCGAAATGTTTAATTTTTAACTTTAACAGTTAAATATTGCATATGCGAGTTTAAAGCACACCGCTGTAACTGTTCGACGGTTTATGAAGCAAATGTAGTATTGGATTTCAAATGATTTGGATTAAATCTTTGACGTCGGACCGATAGTATAGAGATAGAACGAATAGTAAAAGACGTGGTTTTTTAAATCACTAGTCGACCTGAGAGCTATACGAGAATTAACTTCTGCCCGCAACTCCGCTCTGCTTAAATATAAGAATGCTTTACAATAGCAAATGATAATACGACTTTCTATGGATCTTGGTCTTGTTCTCGTTCTCACGCACTCCCTGCTGCCATTAATTGAATGATTTAGTAGTTTAATTAAATTAAAATATTGTTATTGAATTAAAAAAAGCTTTTCAAGAAGTTTCAAGAAGCTTTACTGCGTGCGTGTTTTTTTTTTACAGTCAAAATGTCAATATCTGATGGAGTCTTGAATTGAAACTATATAATTGAAATTAACAAACATTGTTTTGAATAAAATATCACTCTTGATCACTTTTATAAACTTTAGACATTTAGGCTTTTTAATTTTCAAGAGTATCGAATAGTGTGACTTTAAATGTGTTTTCCGTTGAAACACATATTTGGACTTATATTATTTTACACTCATTTCTTGAAATTTTTAAGGAGAGCCATGATACCAGTTTGATTGTATGATTGCAAATTTCGCTTGGTTGCTTTCGTCTGCTAAACCCTGGACGCGGAAGTCGGATTCCCATCTTGGCCAGTTTTAATATTACTATATTTACCTTGCAAAAATGAATACTATTCTTCTATTATGACGAAATGGTTAATCAGATTCAGATTGAATTTCGCAGATCATATTCTAGAATAACGTATTCACCATAAATTGAAACGCGTATGCGCATAGAATAAATTTCATGACCGCGGTTTCGTTCCGGTTTCTGGTGCGGATCGCAGTCCCCGTATTCATTAAAGACAGTAAGACAAGACTACCTCATTACTCCTTTCATTATCAATAGTGTTAGTAGAGCTTTTGTGAAAGGTAAAGCGAAATGTAATCAAAATCGGTTCATGTAAATATTTTTGCGATTCCCATAGCAATTTTGGTCAGATTTATAAATGTAAAAGCTGCAGCTAGCCACTGTTTTTCTATGTTTGTTAAATGTTGAACTACACTAGTATATTTAACAATTAATTATCTTGTATCAGAATTATTATTTTATTTTATCCTATGATGCTTGCAAAATTCTCATTAATGAGTTAGTCATGTCTTACTTTAAAGATATATTGTTTTAATTAGATAACCTGGGAGTTATCAATCTGCAAGATATAATGGAGCTTGGGAATCGTATTACGTATTCAGATAATTTTGTGCATGTAGTGTGTAAATTTATCGTAGACAACTAGCATATAGTAAGCACTTTTAAAATACTGTAGTCACGTTGATATAAATAGACAGAGTAGTACCAATTTTATTGGGAAGTCGCAATTATTGGAATCTAATTTTTGTAAACATAAACACTTATAAATATTTATATCTATAAAATAAATGAAATACTTGAAAAATACTGCTAGGATAACAGCGGCAAAAATGCCAATATTAAGATACCGGTAGTAACTGCAGTGGCGTTGATTGAAGCGCTTCCTCGTAAACATTAAACTGCAGGCACCCTCGTAACTTATATTAAAACTTATAAAATATTAGAGCATCAAACATTTTTAGTACGAGCTTTCGCGATAGCTTTTATGAAGATATTTCCATACACATCTTTATACATATATATATGTATGAAAGATTTTTTGAATGTCATTGTACACAAATACACACGCACATGCTTACGCGCACGCTTATATTCATGGACACGGATATGGACACTAACATGGAGACGGATATGGATACGGACACGGATACGGACACGGACAAGGACAAGGATACGGACACACACATGCTCATGCACGAACACACAAGCACACACATACACATACACATTTTGTGTTGGTTATTTTTAAGAAACATTCACAAAGTTTCGCATACAATACACAGAGCTATCTATTAAAACGATTAAAAAATTAATGATAATCAACTGTATGTTTATTTGTGACAAATGCAACGAAAATATGATTTAGAAATAAATAATCGAAGTGGCATATTTGATCTCCCGCGCATGTGAATATTTACCGTAAACCAACAGTAATGGGTCAAGTGACAAACGGAATGCTCAAGTTTGGATGGCGGCCGCCGCGCTTGAAATAGTCTCGAGCCGATTATACAACTTAGAGCGCGATCTTAACGGATTTAGAGAGGCTTAGTGTTAGGTCTCAGAGAGGCTTTTGGGTCATGAGACACGGGTTTCGGTGATAACTTCAAATCTTACTTTTGTTATTGTTATCTATACAAATAAATTAAATTGAATTGTCCGTATGTGATAACGAAATCGCTGCTTTTTTTATTTATACGGTTATTTGCAACCTAACAAATCGCAAAAACACGGTTTTAATTTTTGTGCATCTATTTATTTTTGTCCGGACTTATGTTCGAAACAGATGAATCTATTTCGACGGGACTTTTATTAACAAATAAATTATCGTATAATAGTTATTATTCTACGTGGGCGAAAACGCTGAGCGCATAATATATAAGGTCGAGGAAAAAGTTTTCATATTCCACATCCCAATTCAAAATAATTTGCCGTTATATTTTAATTACATTTAATTGTAATATATATATTTACACACATATATATATGCCACTTCTTAGGCAGTGCCATAATCCCCTTGTTATACAAATTATGGCATTTCGGACCAAAAAATTGCTACAAGTAATTTTGACAGTGTTCTCTTGATGTTAACCTAACACTACCTAAAAAATTCTGAAGAGGCCGGAACAGATGAAAATCTGAAGGTGCAAGGACAAAGCTACATGGTGAATGCATTAACATTTTCCAACCAAGTTTTCTCAATATTTACTGAGTTCCTGAAGATGTGTGTAGCCTGGCGTTATCATAGTGAAAAAATACACTTTATCTGGTGATCAATTCCGGCCGTTTTTTCTCTAGTTTTTGTATAAGCCTCATCAGCTGTTGATAGTAGAGATACGAATTGATGGTTTAGCTCGGCGGTAAAAGCTCATAAGCCCTTTCAATCCAACCATACACATAACATTTTTGCGACTTAATCCGGATTTCGCTATACTCTGTGCAAATTCTTTGTCTTTAAACTATGATCTTTTTCCCATGTTCATGTCGTAGCCAGTGATTAATCTATCCACAAACAGTTCGGTTTCATTACGTTTAAATAAAGAATCGCAAATGAGTACACGATTCATTAGATTTCATTCAGTGAGCTCGAATGTGACCCAAGTATCGAGATTTTTTGTATACCCAACTTTTTAAAATTGATAAAAACTGTTTTGGGTTCAATTCTCAGCTATGTCTTAAGCACTAATATGCCGCTTTTACTCTATTTTTTCCAAAACGGCATCGATTTACCCATTACAGATCGGCCAGAGCGAGGTTCATCTTTGACATCAAAATTACCGGCCTGAATCAAAACACTCGAACCAGTTTTGTGCTAATCTTACCGAAATTGCATTAGGTCCATAAACGGCACAAATTCTTTTCGCGGCTTGAGCCGCATTTTTCCCCTTATTGAAATAAGATTTCGAAATGTGTCGTATTTCTGTCGTATTTTGTGGTGATGATTTAATTTTAAGATCAGGACTAAAAGATTTTGCACGTTTAAAATTTAGTAATGTTATTAATGCATTTCTACAGAAGTTTAAGATTGTTACTGGATATATCAAGTTGTTCTCTATCAAATTTTATTTTTAATTTTTCAATCAGATTATTGACGTAGTTTCTGTTTTTTCTATGTGTGATTCCAAAAATTCTTTTAGCAGGGTCTAGTTTTAGTTTTCTCTGCATCTTGTTCCTGTTATTGATAGACCGCAATGTGATAGTTGTTATTCATGGTTTAATAATACAATTTTTCTTACTTGTGTTTAAGATTTTGGTATTCACTTTCAATGAAATTTGGATTACGTTTACAAGTTTATTAGTTATTATGTTAGAATCAATGCATTCTTGTAATTATGTTACTTGTTTTTTAATAAGGTTTTCGGGGATTTTTATAATCTACGATTAACTTACGTTTACATATTGTTTATTAGTAATTTATATTTTGTTTTATATATTGTTTAATAATTTATATATTGTTTATTTTGTAACACTAGAAAATGTAGCTGTAGTTAGTGTTTAATACTGCAATGGAAGCTGACTTCTTACTATCAAGCCTTAATATAAAATTATATAAGCAATTTGTTTCTCTGGTTGGTACTGAGTAGCCTGGAAACAGTCCATAATTAGATAACATAAATAGGTATCCTAGTCTGTTTTGGCGATCTTGATTTGGTTCATTATTTTTAGGTAAAATATTGATATTTATATTTCCAGTGATTATGACATTTTTACACGTTTTGATAGATACTATATTTATGTTGAAAGAGTTTACAAACGCTTTCGCATTCACAGTCGACGGCGACTATATTTCAATTATAACAGAATTTTCTGTAGTAATTTGTAAACAGGAAGCATTCTCACGATTAACATCTTTAATGTGAACTTCGAAATGTCTTTTTATGTATATAACCATTTTATTATTTTGATTAATATGATTGGTTGTTGGGTATGTGTTATAGTTTGTAATAGTAGAGACGGGTTTATTAAAATTAACCAACATTCTGTATGATAATGATATTGATGTTGAATTTCAATTTTAATATTAAATTTTTTATTTATCTCATTCTTCAAATTCAAATTCAAAATATCTTTTTTTTAGTTTATCAATATAACACTTGAAATACGCGATAACGTTTAAAGAATTCATTATTTTTCTAATTATTTCCACTTTTTTTAATTGCCACTCGTTTGTAAGGCGGTTATCCCTCAAGAATAGCGAGCAAGAAACTAGAGAATAGCTCTTTTCAAACCAATTATATAGAAATACAATCATATATAAAACTATTGTAGGAAAAAACCTGTAGGAAGTCGGACTCATTATGTCTATTTATCCTATATATATTTAGAGATTGTATAATATAATACTATTTCGTGCAAAGTATTTGCTTAATAAATACTTTAAATTTCCATAAGGGTAAACTTTATATATCAACAGGAATATTATAGAACATGTGCACACAGAGCCCCCTAAATGAATTTGTGACCATATGCAGTCGACTAACTTGTAAACACACTTTATTTTAAATTCTAGTATTTAAATTATGTCTATTACTATTTTTATTAAAACAATCTAATTTTTTAACACATATTAAATTTTGATAAATAAACTGTGATGCCACAGTTAAAATTCAAATTTCTTTAAACTTACTTCTAAGAGAAACACGAGGTGCCAGCCCGTAAATTGTGCGAATGGCCCGCTTTGCAAAATGAAAATTCTGTGAACATCCGTAGGATTTTCCAAAGTAAGATGCCATATGACATCAAGCTATGGAAACAGCCAAAATAAATCAATCTAGCGTTTTTGATATCGGACAAATATCTTATGTTTTTAAATTGCAAATGCAGCAGAGATCTATTTTTTTACATTCCGAAGTGAGAATTTCACACATTTCTTTTTCTTACTATTAAGAAGTAAATTATTAAGAGTAAACCATTTTTCAACTTTGGAGATAGCAATGTTCACATCGTCATAATTCAGTGAACGTCTTTTAACTTTGAATAATAAAGAGAATAAAGAGGTATCATCTGCAAACAGTACTATCTCATAAATATCATTGATAAGGCTTGGTAAGTCATTGATGTAAACTAAGAACACAAACGGACCGTGGATCGATCCCTGTGACATCCTCATACGGACCATGGATCCAGACAATCTCATGTTATTGACATAGACCTTCTGAATCCTATTAGTCAAATATGTATGCCAATAGGTCGAGCACACGACTCGTAACTATACAATGATGTAGCTTCCTGATCAGTATTTCGTGATTTACACAGTCGAACGTCTTAAAGGGATTGCAAAATACTCCTATCGCGTTTCGTGAAACCTCCCAGACTTCAAAAATTTTTTTAACAAGCTCAAAATCAACATTGATTGTTAAGCGACCCCGTGTGAGAACTAACAGTTTTTAGAAATTAGATTATTACTATAAAAATGAAGTAGAAGTTAATTTAGGATCAACTTTTCAAAAATTTTACTTAATGACGGCTGTACAGATATAGGTCTAAAGTTAGTGAGGTTCGATTTACTACCGCCTTTGAATATGGGAACAACTTTGCTTTCTTTCATGAGATCAGAAAAGATGCCATCTTCTAAACATTTATTAAAAACAAGCGCCAAATGCGGTGCAACACAATCAATACTGGAGTTTACAATTTTAACTGACAATCCATAGAAATCAGCAGTCTTTTTCATATCCAACGACTTAAATGCCTTAATAATATCTTCCAAATTTATATACATTTAAATTATAAATTAATATTAATAGGCGGAATGTTTTCCCTCAATAAAGATTCAGCAAGAGCTGGAGATGAATTGGGAGAATTGGTAGTTGAAATTGGAATTTAAATAAAAAAATTGTTGTTTTTCTTAAATTTGTGCTGTTAATCGCGATACAAACACGTTTAAAAGTTTTTTAATAGTTTTTAACATGATCAGTATGTCTCTTGCTTTTATTGTATGTTCTTTCATCATAAAGATTATACAGTCTTTTCCTACTTATGTGTATTTCCACTGTTGCCCAATTACTAAATGATAATGATTCATTCACTTTAATAATTCTTGTTTGGAAAATATTGTGGTATTCCTCTTTTATTACATGAAACATTGAGTTATACATCCCACTGGAATCCTCTACATGACACATTTTTTAAATTCTACCCATTGTTTTTCGTTCAATGGAATGCACTTCATAATTTTTTTTAAATGACTTTTAACCGGTATTTTAAAATACGATATTTGACCACTGTGGTCTGATTTTTAATTATTGATAGTATATAGTGGTTCAAAATTTGTATGAATATTATCAAAACATGTCTTAGAGACAGACTTGATTCTTGTAGGCTTCGAAAAATATTTGACAGATTGTAACACCTAAAGAACTCCAGAATTCTACCACTGTGATTGGTGACATCTAATAAGTTTACATTAAAGTCACCACATATTACAATATATTTATTTTTATCACTTATCTTACACGAGGCCCGATCCATAATCGACTCAAACTATTCATAAGAAGAATGAGGGGGCCTGTATACGCTCATCACAATAAGCCGCTCGAGTTCCACACAGGCTATCTCCCCAACCGCTCTTCGAATCCTAATTGTGATAAAGCACAATAATGTAAATTTAGATGATCAATCTTAAGACAAGTACACAAAGTTTCCTTCGATTCACTTTGATTTTAAGAATTTTTCCTTCTTATCTTTTACTTTTTTGAAAACCTTTTTTTTTGTTTATTTTTCTACCATCATTTTTTTTCATTTATGATTATAACACAAAAGGGTGGACATAAAACCCTCAAATAAATGAAAATTGTATAGAAAAAAAATTACAAAAACGTAGCCCTCGCCCCTACAACAGATAAAATCGATTATCAGTTTCGGAAACAGCGCCGGGGCCACAGCAAACAATGTTCGGGGGACAGTTTTGGGTGCGATCCACTCCTGAGATAACTTAAACAATTCGAGCCTTACCTTCGTCAAACGGAAGACACCGCAATAATGCCGGTGTTGGAATTTATGTCTCCGTAGACGCTCGCAGTTCGGCCGAGACGGTCACTTAGGGCGAGACCTGATCTAATAAGTACTTTAGTGCCTTATTCCTTGCTTTATTTGAAACATTAGTGACACTGAATTATGGTAGTTGAAAAACATGCCGACTTGACTCGGTAATAGAAAAAGGTACCTTTAATCTAGCCAGCTATATATTAGACCTCGTTTGCGGTTGAGGAATCGTAATTTCTTGACTTTTAATAGGATCGGGTTCATTTACTGGCAATAAATAAATAAACAAGGAATAAAAGGAAGTAAAATGAAACCAGTAAGTAAAAGTGAAACCATTATTGATTTAGAATGGAAAGTAAAAGAAATAAAATATTTTTATTATTATTGACGTGACAACGTCTTAAATTAGGTTGCGGCTGGGAGTCACTTATGAAAAAGTGTAACGCTCGGTAACGTAACGATGAGTCACCGAACGAGAGAGAGGCCCGCCGAATGCCTTGCGTCTCTCTCCCACTCAACTATGATCGGTCTGCCGCGCGCGCAGCACTAGAGAATTAGTGCATAGCTTGCAAATGTATTGCAAGTTATTGTATGTATATTTGTATATAAATACGTATGTATATGTAAAGGTAAAAATAAAATTTTGTTAATATGAAATTCAGTGCGAGATTCTTTGTATAAATTAATGTTTTAAATATAATTCTTTGTATAAATAAATGTTTTAAATTGTTACTATTATTTCATCCTTCTTCCTACTATACGAATGAATATTCACATTAAAATGATTTTACCATTCAAAGTCGTTGTCACGTAAAACTTTCGCCCGTATACCGACTTTACAGGCAACCAAATTTTTTAAAAATAAACTTCAATAGCACCAGTTATTTGATGGACTTGTCTACAGTGGTGGTTGAGCGGGTATGGGTATATGATTTGCCCAATAGCACTTAACTTTTTCTAATATTTTATAAAATGTATTATCTTTACACATAAAATATTTCACAACTTATGTGTACAATAATTTTATTTATAATTCTTATTGTATAATTACATGATTGATTTTTATACTAATTTATTTAAGTAAATTATGGATTTTTATGTAATTTTGTAATTTGTACCCTTCAATTACTTCATTACAGAGTACTTACTATTTTTAAATTCCCGCTATGAAAATGGAAAAATTTTCACAAGTCGGAATTTTCGATAAAATTTTCGAAAAACGAGTTTTATCAGATTTTGAGGCTTTAGAGTTTTAGAAATCTATTTTGGTCATTTTATAAGCGACTTGTGTATGCCTGCATGTGTGTGTGTGTGTCTGTATGTGCATGCTTGCGTGCGTGCGTGTGTGGGTGTGTGTGCATACACCTTTCATTCATAACATTCGTCATTGTAAACTAAATCAAAATCAGTTGGTTCGTACGAAAGATATAATTGATGAAAAATAAAGTGGTTTTATTAAAGAACTTTCGGAATTCCGGATGGATTAATATTTAGTGCTCAGTTTCTTTTTCTCAAAAACTGTGTTGATTGCTGTTAATTGAATTGAGATCGAACAATGCGATTGAAATATATATAAAAAAATTAAACTGGAAGAAAACTCATAATATTAAAATTATATTTTTGAGCCTAAAGTACTCCAAAGAGCGCTAATATTTACTGCTGTACTGTTCGAAAGTAGCAAGAAGTTTCAGTGATGGGCTTCAGGTTCAAACATTTTCCGAATTCATGTGCTCGAAAAGTTCAGAATTTATAGACAGTTATGTTGTTGAACTCAAACCGCTCAAAAACACAGCAATAAACATTATAGCGAGAAGTTTTATGGATGGTCTTTAGATTCACCCGATTTCCAGATTTTTATGTAAGATATTTTTTTTACAAAAATAATATTTTTTATCCGTCGGGCTGATTACCCTGACATAGTTTCTATTAAACGATTGATTTTCCTTTTTGAATTGTTAAAGAACAAATTTCTGTTCAATTGTTCACATTAATTATACCAATAATTACTTATATGTTAGTAATCGCTATCGAAAGATTTTTGTTACAATAATATAATAATAACAATATAATGAAAATAATTTTGGATAAATGCGAATAGGTTTCGCACCCTAAGGGTTCTGGTTAAGGGCTCTATTTACCCCGTTTATGCATACAAGTCTATCCTACACGATCGGCTTCCATAACGCACTGGTCGATAACGCTTTTGCATACAGCGGCACATTCGTAATAAGAGAGTAAACGCGCTAACGCGCGGGGCAGAGACGCGGTAGGGTTCGTAGTAGTAAAACCTATTGCTGTCAATTCCGATGTATCATTGGTGTCTGAAGTGGGATAATTAGCTATCGCCCAGATGAATTATCCTTGCACCAGTGCCGTGAGCCTCCGATCAAATCATTCGCACGAGCGACAGCCGCGATAACGCATGGGATGTCGATTATCGTCTGGATCGATTTGTAACTGTATCGCCGTTCCGAGTTGACGAAACCTAGACCTGTATACTGGAAAAACGCTCATCATTAAGATCCTGGAGTCCAATGATACAGCCTAATTGGTGCCAGACGAGTCATTATCGCCTCTTTGTCATATAATTTGTACTGTGACGTGTTCTGAGGAGCTGTTTCTGCCCAACGAAAGTGCTCAACATTAACACCCTGGACTATATTGCTACAGCATAACTGATGCCTGACGGGCTATCATCACTACTTCACCCTATAATCTATTATGTAAAGCGGTTACAGTCTGAAGAGCTGTTTCAGCCTCGGGGACTGACACAGTTTAATACGTGATCTTCCCTGTTACGTATCGCCGCTACGAGTCTTCAAGTGCGTATCATACGTTGATTTTCAATATTTTTAAGGGAGAGGATAAAGGTATTAACACCAAATAATTTCCAGTTTCAATCCTTTTCAAATTCATACATCCTTATAAAGGTGAACGCGACACGGTAATCGCATTCCCAAATGTCATAATGCATTAGATTTAGCCGACGGTAAACAGAAAGAACTTTTATTAAAATACATATTCGCTCAGCTGCAAAGAAAGGCCCGAATTTTATGTCGAATAAAGTTTTCAATGATTTTTCGGATTTACAACCGTTTCTCAAACAAAACTTTGGAGAAAAGAAGCATTGTAATCATTTACAAGATTTGTGGTTAAATAAACAGAATTAAAATGAGAGTACAGCCGAATTCGTTCTACGTATCGAAAAATGAGTAACTGCTTTGCAGATGATCATATATAATTCAAATATTTCAAAATTAGACATTTAGCAAAGCATACGTTCATTCTAAGCCTTCAACCGTGAATCAGCAATTTTGTACGAGCTCGAAACTCAAATGATTTGAAATCTGCCATTAATTTAGCAAAGGAAAAGGAGAAAATTCAAAATTACTCTCATAAGTTGATTAATATCGTAATATTGTGAAATGTAATAAGAACGGACATAAAGTAACGCAAAGTAACAGACCGTTTCACGTATTCTAGCCAATGAGTTATCACCGCTACATCGTCGCTCCAATGCAATTACGCAATCCGAGTCGATTTAGTTGCTCTCTTGCCAATGCTACAAAATACTTATCATACAATTGAAATTTGCGGTATATAATAATGAGAAATATAAAGAAAAACGTTATATGCAAGTTAATAACCACATATAAATTATGAATCGGACGATGAGGGCATCAAAGTACCGAAAAATGGTAAACTAAATAAGTGAAGATCTCGACAGTATTGCAGGACCTGTAAATAAAATCTCTGAATCCTCTGTATTAGGCAAAAGACTTATAACAGATACATCCAATTCCAAAAAAATTTCTATCGGGCAAAAAGCCTATAACAAGTACCTCTGAATCCTCTGTATCGGTTAAAAAGTGTATCTTATATAATTTCGAATCGAAAAATTTCGATTCCATCGCTTTCTCTGTTCGAAATAATAATTATAAATCTATTGTCATACCAGAATACTATAACAACACTGTATCCAAAGTTATTTGGTAGTTGATATTCAATACCGAAATAAGAATGTATCCCATATTACAATTCTTACTGCATACCCTAAGCGACCTTTACAACTGCTAGTTGATACTCGTAGTTCTAGGCCCTTTTAAATAAATCATCCCTTTGTCATATGCCTCCTAAAAATGATATCAAAATTAAATTGGAAGACGTTAATGATACAAATTCTTGCTATGAGACATTGGGGCAATTTCAATTTTAACTTAACAAAATCGATTATTGTAAATGTATCTTTAACTTCAATGTTGTCGAAAATCCAATAATGTGGAATAATAGGACACGACATTTTAAAAGAATATAATGCTAATCGACTATTTTTCAAACAAATTACTATTAAATAATGATGTAAAATATGATTTCGTCCTAAATCCTATTGAACCGATTTTTATTATAACTCTTAGATCCCAAATTGTAATAGGATGTGATGTTATTAACCCAGAAATCAAAGAAAACATAATTACAACGAACCTACTACCATAACACCCGGAAATCTACTACTCAAAATGCCACCTTTCAAAAGCTTACGAATACCGTATTAATGGGCTTACAAAGCACTTAAAACTCCAAACAGATAAATGTGAATTTCTGAGACATAATATCGCTTATCTAGGGCATACTATTTCAGACAAGGGTGTCAGCCCGAGTGAAGATAAGATAAGGTCTGTAACATAATTTCCAATATCCATGAATCTTAATAAATCAAAGAGTTCCTAGACCTCATAGGGGATTACCGACGTTTCATACACAATTTTTCTGATATCATTAAACGTCTTACCTCACCTTTGAAAAAGAACGCAGAATTTAAATGCACAACAAATATCATTTGAAACATTCAAAAAAGCTTTGGTGACAGTTCCGGTTCTATATATATGTATATTCACACTATAACCGAGATTTTATGTTAGCCATTGACTCTTCCAATTACGCCATTTCTGCAGTTTTATTGCAAGAAATGATCTGTCAAGATCGCCCTTATGTTTTAGCATCACGAAGATTAAATAGAGCCGAATGTAATTATAGTGAAACAGAAAAAGAATCCCGAAACAGATTTTTTTTTCAGATTAATAACTTCGATGTGCCACGGACTCGAGATGAAACCAAATAGGGCAAATAGACGTAATTCCTGGTAGTTCTTACTTACACTTCGACACGATATCAAATCTTATTTATAAAATCAGAACGATATATATTTTGAAATAAAACTATGAAATCTCTAAACTCTATTGCTATCAACCTCTTGAATGTACTACGTGAATGTGTAGCAACATTAGTTGTCAATGAAGAAATCGTAGCCAAATTTTCACTATTAATTTCTGCATTCTATCTGATTTATTTTTTCTCAATATGTACTAGACTTAGTGGCGACTATTTTAGCGCCAGTGAGATTAATGTCCGTTGAAAATCCTTTCATAATTTTTATCGTTGTTTTAACAATTGGATATTTTTTTTTGTTTTCTATACTATATTATTCAGTGTTTTAATACTGAAAGAGACAATATTATTCAGTAAATTACATTTTTAATTACTATTTAAATATACAATTGAATTATTTATCCTTTTTAGTTAGGTCATTTAATTTGTAGACTAATGTGTGTTTTGAATTATCGAATTTCAGATTCTATTAAATTATATGTTTTAAAAAGTAATTAACAATTAAAATTAATAATTATTTCAACTTACGTAATATAATCATGTGTTATCTTAGTAGTATGTCACTAATGTAATATTCATTTTCTCACATTCGATGAAAGTATTCAATTATTTTTGATACCTAGTAATTGCAAGAAAATTAAATAAAAGACTAAAAAAATAAAAATACCTTCAAAAATTTTAAAATGAATAAATGATCAGTTGACTTCGGTATCAGCTGAACTTATGCCAAACGTGGTATTACATCAATTCTTATAATTTGACTTGATACTTTCGTTTGCAATCATTATTTTTTTTGTCTAGTAATTTGTTAAATTTTGATTTCTCTTGGTAAGTTTTGAATTCTTTGCTTTCCTTATTCTATATTTTCAATTTGATTTGCTAAAGAAATAAAACTACAAAATGATATATATATATATATATATATATTTGTAATATGTGTTGCGAAAACTATAAATGTAATAAAGTTATCTAAAAAATCGAAAAATATCATTAACAGATTCTGCAAGCCCATATAGTTACTAACCAAAAATATTTCCTTTATAGTTTTGTATAAAATAAGTCAAATACTCAAAATGATAAGCATCAGAATAAGAGACACAGGAACCACGTACACACGTATTGGCTGCTTGAACCCAACTGAAGGCTTTGTAACATTATTACCATCTTTATACTATCTACATTAGGACGTTGTTCCTTTGACATGAAATGAAGACCGCATATTTTCCTTCGTTATTTTACTTTTTTTATCTAATTCTGTAGATGTAGGCTGTAGGATGATCCTATTGCATACAGCGTTGCAGTCGTAATAAAAGTGCAAACGCACTACCGCGAGAGGCAAAGAAGCAATAGACTTCGTAGTGTTAAGTATTTACGGACTTACTTGTGCTGTGAGCCTTTTTTGATTATAGGTCAATGCGAGGTGCTCTATAGGTTTTTATTTACTTGCGAGTGTCAAAATATAATGAATAAATGGCTGTATTTTTGATTGAGTCGCCTTAGGAGCTTGATTTTTTTCAGCATTCCATGAGACTGCTGACCAAAATATTTAATACAAGTATCAAATACAACTCGATATCTTCACGTGTTCCTGAAAAAAACGGGTCTTGACAGACAGACAGACAGACGGGCAACGAAGTGATCCTTTAAGGGTTCCTTTTTTATTTAGACGTACGAAACCTCAATAAGAGTTCTTCATTATAGTATTAAAAAAAAGATAACTAAAAAAGCAGTCATTCAGATATTATTCCTAGAATCTCAAGTGAATAAAGTCGATTTTGGAACATTCCGCACAAAATTTTATTATGATTTAGGAGGTCTCTAAGGGAAAGTTACAGAGATATATTAGAAACGTAGCCTATAGTAATCTGAG
>BGZK01003020.1:0-34281 GCA_005406025.1 Eumeta japonica | reverse complement strand
GGTTCACCTTTTCCTTATATAGAACAAAATCGGAAATTGTTATGAATTTATTTTAGTTTTATTTCAAACGAGACCCATTTAAATGTGTAACGGTGATTTCAGTATCGCCGCGTGAGCCTGCACTTCGGATTTTCTTCACAGACGCCTCGGAGTACGGGTTCTTGCGGTGCGTGGGCAAAGTGATGGACAGCGTTTCGACGTTCAGACTTATTTATTGAAGAACGATCTTCACAAGTGGTGGTCAGAGTACAACTGCGACTGATGCAATTTTTTTTTGGTTTGATGCGCAGGAAGTGGAAATGTTAACGGATGAAAAATACGCGGCCACGCGACCTTTAGACCGGGTTATGTGGGATTTTTACCCACTACGACCACTCCCTTGGGGTGACTTTATCGTTAAAGCTATCACTTATGATTACATAGTATAGCAGCTTTACCGGGCGTCATGCAATGTGCAAAGTTTGGAGACTTCACGTCGCTTGGATAAGGGATATTGTGATTTTTGACTGAGTTTACCGACTTTGTATGGGATATGTAGGAAGTTATATTGGACGGATTAAATTTTATTATTTTTAATCGCCTCCACTAGCGAGACGTGTTCGGCTAAAATAATATTTTTTTCCACGGGATTCGTGGTGGCCTTGAATTTTTTCGCGAGAAGCGCGAGCTCACCGATGTCGATGCTAGTTATCACCGACAGTAGGCCTTTGATAATCTCGGTGGATGTGTCGTTTGGAACGTGTTTGGGCAGGTCTTTGCGGGGTCTGACATCATTTTAGCGCATGAAGTATTTGCAGAAACCGCACGCGCAGGCTCTCGGCACAGAGCGGCTTGAGCGAGGGGGGGGGGGGGTTTATTATTATTATTATTATTATTGAGGATAATTTTTCTTTTAGGTGCTTGTGGACAACGTAACTAGTTGGTGATATGGCTAGAAGATTTGCAAAGAACACAGGCGGGCGTTCCGTCTTTCTTTGTTGCGTGTGCACACAGCAGTGCAATGATCGCCATTAACGCAGCGTGCACGCTGAAAGCAGTTATTGACGAATGTCCGTAAAGTTGGCAATTGAGACATTGGCCCGGTATACTTTTTTGTGGAGCTGCTCCGCTTTTATTTGTAAGGGAACACTTTGATGTTGAAAAAGGAACGCTTGATTGCGTAACTATGGCAGTTGTATTAGATGTGAATACGACATCTAGTGACTCTCGGGCGCGGTTAGTGATCCGGCGCACCAATTCCACTGCAATTTGTAGATGGTGCATCGGCCTGTACATGTGAGTTGCATACATTATAGTCGAGGAGGCGTGGCCATGCACTTCGCATATTTCACGTATGAGCGCCAAATGCGCTCGGTACACCTATTCGCGGTCGTACTGTAAAAACCGCCGCGGTTCTTGGTCACTCATTAGTCTCCCCCGTCAAGGCACAATTTTATATGCAACTCATATGCGCATTACAATGATTTCGTAATTAAATACGATAAAACACAAAAAAAACAAGACAAATGTATTCCACTAAAAACACAATAAATATACATAAATAGGCAAAATAGACAAATATTACACCATGAACAATTATTAACAACTAATATAAGAATAAGACAACTATTTAAATTATTTAATAGCACACAAAAACAATAAAACATTTTTAGTTTTAAAATTTTTAACCTAAGTCCATTTTTAGGGTTCCGGTCCTCAAAAGGAAAAAAGGGAACTCTTATAGGATCACTTTGTTGTTCGTTTGTCCGTCTGTCGGTCAAGACCCTTTTTCTCAGGAACACGTAAAGGTATCAAGCTGAAATTCATATCAAATACTCAAGTCTACTGTCCCTTACAACTATGAAAAAATCAAATTTCTAAGCCAACGCAATCAAAAGACACAGCCGCAAGCCGCAAATTTACGATACTCGCAAGGAAATCAAACCTACAGAGTACTTCCCGTGAACTCAGAATCTTGAAATTTGTTACGAAGCAACGTTTTATAACACAGATAAAGGAAAAGTTACGAGAACTATAAATTTTTAGTTACATATAATAAAAATATTTTCAATAATTTTAAATTTACTACCCCTTTCCTCATGAACGCGTAGAGATATCAAATTGAAATTCATATCAAATACGCAGATCTATAATACCTTTAAGTTATATTGTATTGTGTGAGGTGTTAATTCGCGGAAATCCATAGTAGACGCTTGCCTGAAACACGCATGCTGCATGTTAATGCATGTTTCAGGCAAGCATCAACCTTTAAGTTGTAACAAAATCAAACTTCTATGTCAACGAAATCAAAAGAAACAACAATTGAAGCCGCTTATTTTGAAACTCTCAACTACTCGCAAGAGAATCAAAACGTAAAGGGTACTTGCAGTTGACCTAGAATTTTGAAATTTGGCATGAAGCAACATTTTATAGTAGACATAAAAAAAAATTCCAAAAACCTTAAATTTTTAGTTATGTCACATAATATATTTTTTTTAATAATTAGATACTTATGACCCTTTTCCTTATGAACACGTAGAGGTACAAAGTTGAAATTCATATCAAATACTAACGTCTAATTGCCTTTAAGCTGTGAGAAAAAATTATAAGCATAATCGGTTACCACGATGACCGCGACTTACCTCTATGTATGGGGACAACATTTTTCAAACGGCAAAGACGAACTTATCGTCATTCAATTCGGATGTTTTGGAGAATGTAGCTGCGTAACCTAAATGCGTGCTAACTGCTTAAAGTGTTATACTTATAATCATATTCAAAGACGTTATTATATTTCTTATTATTGGTTACTATCAGACAGCTTGCTTGTATTGCACTTCATGTTCTCGTCTGATTGTTGTGGGAGATTTCAATATCGATTTCAGAATGAATCCCTAAAATGGAATTTCCATATATTTTTCATCCATAAACATGTTTCCGTTAATAACACTAGCACTACAAGAAGTAGTACAACTACAGATAACGTTTTTTTGAACTTCACTGTACAATGTGGTACTAATCAAAACTTTTTCAGTCACCATTTATAGATCTGGTTCAAATTTAATACTTAATTATTCTTTTTGAACCAGATTTTTAAAAAACTTTGTAAATTAATAACCTTTATAAAAGCACTTGTGCAAGAGTGCTGCAAGGCCAGCGTAGGTATTTCAGTTATATTATAAAATAAGAGATATGTGTTAATACAAGATAAAGGATTACTGAAACGTTAAAGAGCCCTTTGTCTTAAATTTACACTCCTCCAGCTTTCCACGTCGTAATGTTATGGATTTCATTTTCCAATAAAATATTATAACTATGACTCGATTGTCGTGATGGATGAACTTTTACTTATATACCTTACAGGTTTGTACGGAACCCTCAGTGCACGAGTCCGACTCGCATTGGCCGTTTTTTTATAGATCGAAATAATACATTTATTTACACATTAATAGTAGAAGCGCTGTCCGTAACAGTATGCAAATTTCGTCAAAGTGAGGTATTTCTTTTTTTTCCAGTGCCATTATGAAACTATGTCGTCTATTACAAAAAAAAATATAATTCATACGATACGAATTGAAAATTGACTGCCATTTTTTCGGGATATTTGCGTACTTATGTAATCACGGTTTACAGTTTTCACCACTTCTTGCATTAATAAAATCTCATTACAGTTGTCAATATTACATCTAGAATACTATGAACTGTCTTAGCGGATAATGAGTGACCGCGTACTCGTCAACGTCAACTCATCGACGATAGACACTCTAGTGAAGCATAATCAGATAGCTCTTCTCCAAGCTCAAAATTACCCGCACCGGATTATGGATGATATGATGAAGCTTCACACCGATATACGTATTGTCTATTTTGTACATAAAATGATATTGTAGTTACTGAGTTAGGTGTAGATACCACGGGAGGCATCCGGCCTTCGTGCTCAGTCTCGAAAACGTGGGTTCTATTTGCATTCAACGTATAAATTTAAATTTAGATATAGAGGCCGATCTGGAAAAAACAAGAGACTAGGAAGTTGATGGTCGGTGTAGGAAAAAGAATGGATCTGGCCGCTGGCCTCCTGCCCACGTACAGTGGCCTCGATAGTAATAAAAATCTGGGTATGTGAAATTTTCAATGTCTTAGATAGAGTATACATAATGTTCATAAATAGAGAAGAATGAAGAACTAGTCAATAAATATATTTGTCCTACTGTCATTTTTAATTCAAGATCCCGAATAGCCTGAAGCTCACGAAGAGTATCGTTCTTGTTACAGCATATAAAAATTTCCGAGCTACCGTAGACCCTCGTTTAGTTCACAACGATGTTATCGTATTCAAAACAGAATACTCTTCAAATATACTAACAATTTTATTAAAAATACTTTACAATAGTTCAATATCTTTATTGGTAATCATATGGAAGTAATTCAAGTATAGTGGTATTCATTCCAACGGTAAAGCACCCGCCAGCTGTACAGGAGACTCGGTTCAATCTTTACTCTATATCGTGAAATCTTTTTGGATTTAGTATTTATACTGTTAATGTAAATTATCACGTGCTGTGGCACATATTATCTGGAATATCTTAAAAGCATAACGAAATCGAGAACGATCATACAAAGTAACCTAATCTACGACTGCCGAAACGGATTTTATAACTTAAAGCTAATTTTCAGAAATTATTCTAATTACATAGTAACAATATGTGAGTTATAGAATATGAATCACTTGCTTTTGCGCAATGAACTTATATAAAAAGCAATAAATTCGAAATGACCATAAAGAAGTGATAGACGAATAAATAATTTATTTTTCATTCTAATACGGATACATATTTAATTTTTTGCATCGTTGAATTCGTATCCGTTCAACTTATTTATATTTTGGCTGTGCGTGAACAAAGAATAAGTATTTAAAAATGCTGTCTCATTCCTAAATACAGTGTCGCCGTAATGCGCCCGGAAACGGCGGACCTCGCTTTTGAGTTATCATAAAACGGATTTATTAATATTCACTGCCGGGAAAATATTCGAGTAAATTATCCAACCACAAGATTTCGCTTTTCCCGTTCCGTTTCTTATTCCATTAATGTAAAAAAATAAACAAAGAAACAGAATCCCCGACTAATAGCAGATGTCCGTCATGACGATTCATATAATAAAATTCTATGACGTCTTTTTAGCTGTCTATATAAATCCATAACTTTGGAAATAGTACATTTGAACACTACATAAAATTGGCCGAGCTATGTTGCAAAAACGTATTTTCCTATGCACGGCAACAGCTCCTAAACTATTGAATTGACCATCTCTGCAATTGCAGCGTTTGAAAGCTAATCATACGTACGAAAAATCTTGTCATAGGTCCCGACCCGATTGGACGTTACGTCTCCGAGATATGCACTTGGACGCACCGATCACACCGCAGGAGACACCGGTGACTCCAACAAAAATTTATGATCACACAATGAAATTTTTCAAATCATATATGTAATTTACGAAATACACGACGAAACAATAACACAACAACCGAAGTCGTACATGATATATTTAAAATATAATAAACCTTTACTTTGCGATTTTGCAATTCAACATTGATCCAGCGTCTGTTTTCCGAAGTCCTTATCTAATCTGAGTTGTGGATCTTCCACAGCGCCATTAGAGGTGAGCGGTTCGCGAAGCATATTTTTTTTTGTAAGTCAGCCGTCTGCACCTGCGGGAGGTGCTCACAAAACTCATGCCTTTAACTGTCAATTCCAATCTATTTTGAGCAGTCAAGGCACTTTGTGCACGGACAGATACGTGGTGTGATCATAATATATTACGATCATATAATGAGTGTACTGACAGAGCTTGTAGTTCGAAAAATTCATTATGAATTTTCCTGGACACAAGACTTCGTAATGCTTTCCCGAGGGCGCTGGGTGTAAATGGAGCGTACGGCGGGTAACGGGCGGGCTGTTCCTAGTGATTACCGTCCATCTGTTGTCCCCCTTATAGGACGAGGGCTTCATAATACTGAAGCCCTCGTTCTTTAAGTTGAGTACTAAGTACTAAGTTTATTTCAGTAGCAATAAATGCCAATAGCAGTTACGAGTACTGGGTTTATTGCTATTTCAATTGCAATAAGCTTAATGGTACTCATAACTGCCAACCTGCCTTGACATGTGCGCCCACGACCACGCATCCCAGTATTAAAATCATAAATTTCCTTCAGTAGATTCTCTTTTGACTATATACAGATTGTTGATAATTTGCAAAGAATTTACATTTTATTATAAGTGAGATTTGATGTATTACTTGTACAAAGAAATAAAATGATACAAGTTTATACGGAATTTTAACTGTACAAATAGTTTTCGCGTTGCATCAATAAATACATGATAAGGATGTCCACATGAGACTAAATTAATAAGTGAACCCTCATTCTACTACCACATTAAAAAATAAAACGCTATTCAAAATCTAAAAATAAATATTATTGTGCCGGCGTGGAAATGGGATGTGATGGAATTTATGTTTGCTTGTACAATTCATGTAAAAATAACGATATTAAAACTTATAAAACCATCTCAGAGACCGGAACGGTGTACGTTTCGGAATTTCATCGCTTTTATATACTTCTAGACGCTTGCCTGCAACATGCATTGACATGCAGTATGTAACCCACCGCTGACCCTGACTCATTCGACGTAGACAGTTTATTTACTGATGTTCCTTTTAGAGAATGTCTAACAATTATAAAAGATAAGTTAAAAAAACAAAAACTACATCCAGGCAAGAAGGACGATATCTTAAAATTACGTAATTGTGCATGACTAAAAATTATTTTCGTTATATTATCAAATCAATTTTATATACAAAAAGAGGGTCTAGCTATGGGTTCGCCTTTAAGCCCATTAATGGCCGAAATTTTTATGGATGACTTCGAAAATAAGCACATGGTAAACAATGATAATATCCTCTATTATTTTAGATATGTGGACAATATTATAATATGTTGGTTGGGTTATTTGACAGAATATTTGTTACAAAATTATATTAATAGTATATGCCCCAAAATCCAATTCAAACTAGAGGAAGAAACAAACAATTCAATGTTTGTCTTATTTTTGAGTGGTACGTGAGGATTTTTCTAAGTTTCTTTTAAAAACCAGTATCATTTCCAGATCAAGTTAATTCGGTTGTTAAAATTTTTTTTTGTCTGGTCCTTTGGAGATATTATTTGTCCGAGATACGTATATTCCTCTACATATTCTATCATGGTGCCATTAATTAGAATCGGTACTTTGATAGCATTGGACATTACTTTGGTTTTAACAGTATTCATCGACAGACCGACTTTATAACTCTTGGTTAAAAGTTGTTCGAGCATTTATTGCAGACTATTTGAGTTCCGTATTGATTTAATAGCTTTCCTTTGAAACTTAATCCATGTATGCTCTATTCGAGATGTCTAAAGACGTATTCCAAGACTGGCAAAAAAAGTTTTGGCGACAGTAGATCTCCTTGTCTGACTCTGCGTCTAACAGAGAATTATTCTCCAACTTTTTCTGTACATATTTTTGCTGTCATATTTTTTATAAATATTTCTAATTAGGCGTAAGTATTGTGTGTTCACTCCCTGTATTACCTTCGCTTTCCAAATTGTATTGTGTCTTAAGGAGTCAAATACTTAAGTAATAAGTGATACCGTATTCATCGCATTTTTGAAGTACATTTTTTATAGTGTAGATATGGTCTAACATTGAAAATTCACTCCGGAATCCAGCTTGTTCCTTTGGTTAATTTTCATCAAATATTTTTGTTAAACGCTCTAAAAAGTTTTAGAGAATATTTTGTGTATATCGGACACCAAGTTGATGGTGTAATTATTAATGTCGTCTTTCCGCCCTTTTTATGGAATAGTATAATAGTCGATGTAGTTCATTGACAGGGAATGTAGGTATTAGGTGTGTAACATTTCCTTGAATAAGTCGTAAGAGCGTTCAGTGTTTTTGCAGATGTTCCCATGATCAGCTCGTTAGATATGGAATCTTCTAATGGAACTTTTTCTCTTTTTTGTTATTTTATAGCTTTTTTGACTTCCTCCTTCAATATAATTTCTTTCAATGGAATTTTTTTCTTTCTTTCTTTCAATTCAATGGAATTTCTCCGTCTGCTTCTCCATCAAGTATTATTTGTTGAAGAATCGAGCTTTGTCGTATCATAGTTATATAGTTCATGGTAGGAATATATTGCTATTTGTAAAATTTCAAATCTATTTATATTAATCTTCTCATTATTTTGATGTGTCATTTTATCACTCCAGTTTAAATTTTATCTTAGATTGTGCCACGCTTTTTTCAATATCGCCTGATTTTTTCTATGTGGTAGTTTATTGTATTGGTCCTTGTTTTTTGTCTATATTTGCATATTTGGAGTTTTATTTGTTTACTTATATTCACTATTTCCTGTTCGTTATTTTTTCGGTCTTTGTATAGGTTTTTCCTTTGATCTATTAAATATTTTTCTTGTGGTCCTAGTTTGTCTTTGATAAGTTTATTTATTCTGGTATTATATTCGGTTCTTTTAAACTCACTTTCTAAGGCATCATATTTATCTTGAACTTCAAGAATATTATTTTTAAATTAGCGTCTTAAGATTCTAAAACACTACTTGCAATCGGTAATATTAGTGGTTTATATGTATTCTAAATAGCTTTTCTTGATGTTTTTAATTGTGTTATGTATATTTGACCCCGGAGCAGTCTGTGGGCTGTATTATAGTTAAACGATTCATTACTTCAACATTTGTAAATATTTTTGTTGTTGTTTTTTTTTTCTTACCATTCAGTGATATCCTTGTCAATTTTCTGCTATGTTTACGTTTGAAATAACCGTTCATAATGTGTAAATTGTTTTCCAATGTAAAATTTCTAAGATTTTGTTCATTGACATTTCTTGTCCCGATTGTATAAGGGCCAAGTATTATGTTTTCATTTGCTATTTTTTTTCCCAATTTGTCCATTGAAGTTGCCCATCATGATGCCGATTTTATACAAAAAATTGTTTCGTTGAATTTGATACAGAAATTGTCTTAAATTTCTTCTTTGACTACTTCCGTTCGCGTATATATTTGAACTAATGAAGTGGGTTGTTTACAGTCAGGGAGTTTAATATTTAAAATGGCAATTCGTTCAGAAAATCCCCGACCCTCAATTAAGTTATTTTTAAGATATTTTTTGATCATGAAACCTACTCCATATAGGCCAGCTATTATATTTTTTGTAATATAATATGTAATTATCATGTTCTTCAATTTGTTCATCTGCTCTTCGAATCTCACTCAATCCTATAATGTTAATCGTTTCCAATGCATTTTCAAATTCTAATAATGATTCATGTGATTTTAGTATTCTTATATTATTTGTATCTATATTTAGTCCTTTTCGTTGCCTTTGTAATTGGTATCCTTGTTTGGAGATGAATGGTTTCTTAAGATCCATCTTTCGAGAGTATGGGTTGATTTGCCTTAAGTTGAAGACTCTTTGATGAATTTTCCCGTAGTCTGCATCGAACCCGGTACTTTTGGTTCAAAGACAACGCTCCTCTCAAATATGTCACTACCGCTCTTATTTGTTCATACTTAATTTAATGTGAAATCTTGGGAATTCTTCCACCAAAAATAAATATAAGAAAATGACTAGTGATTCTTTGTTGAAAATAAGAGTAGACAGTAGAAGTAATTACTGAAAGAAATGATCGTGACGAACACATTAAAATTTCTTCTAAAAAACTTTATTTTGACTTATCATGAACAAGGTCCAGAAAAAATTCCTAAAAAGAACTCGAACACACGATGAGCCAGTCATTATATTGTCTCTTGATATTAAGAATGGTATTTTTCATTTCTAATTCGACGTAACCAATACGAGAGTTTATTATCAAGTTCCTGACCGGCTAATATGAGAGAGTATTCTTTAAAGTCAAAGAAAATGCATATAACAATATTAAAACCCTAAATAATTATCAAAAGAATACATAAATGTAAGTTCGTTATCATTATACATATTATGTTAAAAAGTTATATCAAGATTATTGAAAAAAAATGTAATATCTTACATAAGAGTAATTAATGCATGCACGACACTAATAGTGACACAATGAATTACAAACCGAATTTAAAGTCATCACATATTCTCTTTTTTCATTTTGTACAAAGTAAGGAGAAAAGATTGGGTTTTTATTTAATCGTAACAACGGTCGGGTGCTAAAACTTTTGGGCGTAAAACTCTTCGTTTAAAAATAATTTGCTTTGTTCTAAGTTGGGTTTCGTTAATAAAAAAACTTTGAAACAAAATGTGTTAAAGGCTGCGGTTTTACATATTTTATGTATACACAAAGCACAATGGACTCAAAATTACAAATGAGAGAGAATAATTTTTTTGTAGTGCTTTCATTCTTTTCAGGCCTTTAGCTGTACGTGCTCGCGCATAGATATTCTTGAATCAAAATGCAGTGCTTCTCAAGCATTTGAATAACTTTATTCTATTAAAATCGCTCGCATTTAAATAATAATTTCATGAAAAATTAATCATTTCAAGTACATAAACAAGTTTTGAGCATGTGCCCACACAAATGAAAAATCAGAGCCGGGTTTTTTTTTACCTTTTCAGTCCTAAATCTTTTTGAAATATAGTGATTGTAGCCTTACGACTAAGGTTAACCTTAAAATAGAGAATGATTGACGATAGTTCTGAATATTTCAGCTCTAAGTCCATCCAATTAAAGCTCTACAAAGACTATATAAGAGAGACAAGACATTATTTGACCTGTAGTAATCCTATTTTGTATCTCTTTTTTTAAAATGTTTGCACAGAAAAGCAATCTTTTCTATTAACACTGTGAGTATAACACATTGCGTTTCAGCAAGGCAAATTTCTGGGACCTGTTCTCTTCTGAATTGCGCAACTGTCCAATTCAAAATGTAACATCAAAACTCAAGTCTCTTTTTCCAATGTATGGTACCTCAATGATGTCCGAGTAGTTAGAATCCGGGTCATTTAACAGGATAGGATAGGGGTTACGAAATCCCGGAAATTGTTATTTTAATAGTCCTTTGATATATCCCTTTAACCCTTTTACCGTTGTGCTAATCAACTCTTAAATTGATAAATTAACGCATTTATTCCCAACTTTCTGTATTTAGTAATTTCTTTCTCAGTCTGCTTATATCGATGAAACTGAAATGAATCCATTGTGACCAGTGTGACCAGGCAGCTTTGCCAATACGTTATGGCAGAGTACGTGTCCCACGGTAGTACGATATTCAGTATTTCCTTATTTTTTTTTATGGCTTTCTTCGAGGACTGGCGAAACTTTTTGCTTGTAGTCCCTCCCGTAAAAACATCGAATACCAAATACTCTACGAAAACTACAAATTTATAGTTTAGTTATCTATTTATTCAGAGTATTACGAGTATACATTGGTTTTTTTTTTGTCAAGATCCTAAATGGAAAAATACTGCAAAATAACTTTTTGACAGCTAATAGATAAAGCGCTCAATGATGGCAACAAAGCCAGGCAAATAATTTTTCTCACGTCCCAAATTTGGACCATGGATGCACATGGTGTCATTTTTCGTTGCTGACCTAATTTCGTCATTTCACTGAACATCTACTCTCTCCGAATAGCTATGTTGTGGAATAGTCATCGCGAACTTCATTGTTTACGTCGGTCTAGTAGATCACAATATGATGTCAACAATATAATTTGACGGTCGTTGATGTCTGCTAATATACCTTATGTTCTTGAATGTCCCTGCCTTAGCCTTCCCAAATAGCAAGCAACCTAAAGCAATCAAATGAAATAAAAAAATGTCTATATTTCATAGATAATGAAATTTACGTGAAGTAGTCATTGTTGTATTATTTTGGCATTAAAATGACTACCCATTCCAAATGATAATTCTCCCTTAGAAAAATGGGTAAAAAACCCAAGGTTTGCTTTTTTTTTTTGCTGAAACATATAAGATAAATTAGTACTAGTATAACATTTAAAAGTTACATAAAAAACCCGATGGCCAAGCAGTTCAATCTAACGGTTTAATTTATTTTTATGCTAGCTGGCCCGGCAGACATTGTTCTGCCATTTTTTGTCTGTTTTTGCTCGTGTAACTAATGCCCGCAGCTGCGCCAGCATGGACGTATAATGAATTCTTTTATCTTTTGAGTCGATTAATTTCTGACTGAATACCCGTTTCGCTTTCGATTCCGCAGCCGGTCACATATTTGATTGTCATCCCGACCCCACAGCAGTTTTTCAACCCCAGTTCCGTTTGCCGTTTCGGTCCTGGTCCAGCTTACGATTCAGTTCCGATCAGATTCTATTCTCGTCCCGTTCGTAATTCTCTGCCCCACCCCGCTTTCAATCCTGATTTCGCTACCAGTCACAATTCCGACTTAGACGAAGCCGGGAGTAAAGATTATGTAAAAGGATGTTTGTATATATGAAATCGATAAACTCAGAAACTATGACCAATCCTTATGAATATTGGTATGTACATGTATCGGTTGAGAAATATGGAAATCGGTACATTGCAGCACTACCTGGTTGCGAGTTGCGTCAATGGGTATAGCATAAAACCCTTCTCCGTGAAAAAATACATGTACGTACCAGTATTCATAATGATCGGTCAAATATTTTCTGAGTTTATTGATTTCATATATACAAACATCCTTTTATATATGTGTAGATTATAAGATACGGCATAATACCCTTACCATATAACTTTTTTTAATGAGAGTTTTAAATTCGTGAAATGGAAACTTATGAATTACAAATGGGCCTCATAATAAAAGGGCACAAATTGCCCCTAAAATGATCTATTAACTTTGCTGGTCCAGGTTTTATGAAGAACAAGATTATTCTTATATCTAGTGAGTACTAGCGATGTATAATATGTATTCTAACAAGGGTCCCCTGGCAGAGAGAATGTTGCTATCTTGATTGCTACTTGCGTTAGCACATTTCTAGTGTTGCACTTACATAAAACTTCTCAAATAGCAACGTTCATTGCCAAAACTACAGCCAAAAATAAACATTTTAAATACAAAATTATGAAGGACACACGCTTTTTTGTCCCAATCGTTTTAAAACAACTAACTATTAGGGATAGGGTGGAAGCAAAGTTTTTTAAAAAGAGTCGCTCTGCAGAGGTGTGGACAAAACGTCCTTGTTTTGGGTTTCACCTAATCCAACTTCTTTCTATAAAAAATTAACGCAAATTAGCTGCTACTAGAATATGGTTCTTTTGGCTAAGCAATATCCGGGACGGGTATTTGAACTTACAGACGATAATTTTCAATTATCGATTCATTTATTACTTTTATTTATTTATATTCTGTTTAACTTACAATTTACTGAAAAAAAAAATGGTCATTCCAACCAATAATTTCAATTGCGTAACGAATTTCCATTATTGATTTTAAGCGTACCGATGTTTTGGTTGTCTTAACCATTCTAAATATTGGTTTATTAATCAGATTTGTTATATGATATTTATTATTTGTTTTTTACAACTTATTACTCAGGAATTTAACCAAGCTAAATTTGGATTTGGTTAATCACATTGTTTTCAGTGAGGCAGCTTCATTTTTTTAAGTATTTTTTATTACAATTACTTTCAATTTAATCTGAAAAGGATTAAATTGAAATTAAATATTTCTAGATTTAAACATTTTTGATCTAATATTTTCTTAAATATTTATATGGCGCTATTTAATAATGTCTTGAATTAAATAATATTACATGAAAAATTGATTTATAAGAACTAATGACACAAAAAGTTCAGAATTTTTGTATTACATTCATGACTAAAGGTTATTTAAAGGATAAATTTGTGTTAAAATGACATTAAAGAAAAGATAGCAGCGGTGCCATTAAGCACGGATTCCAACTATTGCCCTGATGTATTCAAACTAACGGAAAATCGTAAGTGTTTTTGGAACGAAGTTCCTTATGGGGCGTTGTGGAGGTACCCTAGCCGGAAAAAAACGTCCGTAACGTTAAAAAAAAGTGTAGGATTTTTATGTATAGTTTATGTATGATGGCTATACAGTGTCTATGTATAGTTTACGTGACGACTGTTATGATTTTCATTACTTAAATTTTGTTCTATTAACAACAATAACAATATTTAATTTCTCTGACATTAATATAATTATTACTATTATTAATTATACAATTAAAATCAATAAAAATCAATTTTATTCATTTTTATTATTAGTTAATAAATTATTTACAAATAAATATTTTTATAATTGTTGGTTATTATTAAACAATGTCAAAGTTATATAGTATATTTTACTGTTTTATTTTTAGTTCAGAAATATATAATTCCGACAAGTACAAGATAAAGAACGAGAAGAAATAATCGCGACAAATGGTATTATGTCGGTGAACAACACCCAGTAGCCAGTAATGCGGTATATTTTTCAAAAATTGAAAATTTAATTTTTATGCAATATATCGACTATATTTATAGTCATTGAGTTTATTCATTTTTTTTATTTTTATCGATAAATAATCATAATAAAAATGCGTACTTGAGTAATTATTTTCTTTATACCTCGAATAGAACTTGATATTAATATTTTTATGATAAGGAACTTCGTTCCTATCTGGTGTCCCACGACACCACTATTTTTTTTCGATTTGAATTGATTGAAAGCCTAAACTATATCAAAAATGACAGTTACACTTTCCTGGTTGAGTTATGTGTTTGATTTGACGAAGAATATGTTTAGGCATGAGTTTATAGGGCGGAAACCGAACTATTCGTCTATAATAAGGCTTTTTTTAAAGAGCCGATTGCGAGTTTTGTATACTTTCTGGTAAAGTTTACCCAGGCCGCTTAGAAGCTAATTAGTCTGTTACTGGCTGGAAGGTTACCAGGTTTCTCTGGCTTTAAAATGTCGATTATCTCCTTTTCTTTCTATATAAGAGGAATGCAATGCTTTTTTCGTCCACATTGAATATTAGGTCGGTGAAAAAGTTTTTTCGTATTTCATAAATAAAAAGTTGTAGTGAGATCTCTTTGGCTGTGCTGTTTGTATCGGGCTAGTTTTGATATCATTATATAGATAACATTTTAAAATGAAAAAGGGTATTCCGCCATTTTTCTATTGTTTTTCTGTCGACCAAAATAAGTGAGTCTAACGTAGAAATTTGATACATTTTGACGTTTTATTACAAAAAAGGGAATAATGCGACATAAACTTAAAAAAAATTGTGACGTTTGTGTACATAGTGCAGTGTCGGCGAGAGTGGCGCAAAACTGGATCAACTAATTTCAGTCTGTAATTTTGATGTCAAACATGAATCTTCCTCTGATTGATCTGTTAAGGATAAAGTCGATGCCATTTTGGAAAAAGTAGAGCAAGATCGACATGTTAGTTCTTACGACATAATTGAAAAGTTGAAAATCGACCATAAATCAGTTTTGACCATTTTACAAAAAGAGTCGATACTTAGGTCCCACACGAGCTCACTATAAGAAATCTAATCAATCGTGTACTCGTTTGCGATTCTCTATTGAAACATATTGAAACCGAACCAAAGATTGAAAAGATTGATCACTGGTGATAAAAAATTGATTCCTTACGACAATAACGTGTAGAAAAATCATGATCAAAAGGCAAGCAAACTCCACAGACTATAGCGAAACTCGGATCAACTCGCAATAAATTAATGATATGAATATGGTGAAATTGTAAGGACATTATTAATTATGAGCTTTTACCAATGGGCAAAATTGTAAGTTCGGATCTCTACTGCCAACAACCGATGACACTTAAGTAGTAGAGAAAAAGAGCCGAAATCTATAAACAGAAAGGGTGTGGTTTTTCATCATGATAACGCCAGACCACACAGATCTTTAGCTACTCAGCAAATATTGAGAGAGGTTGGGAAATGTTAATACATCTACCACATAGCCCTGGTCTTACATCCTCAGATTCTCAACTGGTTTGGTCTCTTTAGAATTCTTTAAGTAATGTTAGGTTAACATCTAAAGAGGAATGTCAAAACTACTTTTCGCAGTTTTTGCTCAGAAGTCCCAAAATCTCTACAGCAGTAGGATTATGACACTATCTACAAAATGGCATGAGTTTTTGAACAAAACGGCATACATACCTATATATACATACGTATTATAATTAAATGTTATAAAAATATGATGAACAATTATTTTGAACTTGTATATACCGTACGAAAAACCTTTTTCACCATCCTTATATTATGAACAGAAGGTCATAATATATTGCTGATATCATCCAAGCTCCACGCCCTTTTGGTTTTATATACCTAACTAGGATTTAAACTTCTCTAAGAGAAACACGGGACATATTGCCTTTTGGTTCGAAGGTGACTTTGTGATAGAATTTCTCCTTGATATTGGTGTATGTATTCTAAGTTGTATAGTGAGGAAGTGTGTGAATATTGGAGTTCTTTTCGTCGGAAAATGCATGAGAGTTGTCAAATATTCTAAAGACCTGTGGGGAGATATAACCTTACGATTTCAGTGCTTTAGTCTTCTGCTTAAAGGCCGGATAAATATACGTAATTTTCTCTGTGCAGGCACTCCAGCCTTCATTTCGGACTTCGTTCTTGGGGACCATCATGTAACGTTGGAGGACTTGTGAGGTCCAGACTCTTCGCTACAATGGTATATGCACTCGGACGAAATAGGGCTGGGTGTTTGACTCTCAGCGATTCTAACGCAACTGAGGATATCTTTTAGTGACCCAAGTTCGCCGAAGACCACCCATGAGTTGTTCCTTATCAGCGCCTTGATGTAGTTGGTGAGAGCCCTTATAGCTGAGTCGGTTTCATCCATTGTAACGAGGTCATCGGAGATGCTGTTTAGATTGTGAGTGTCGATTTCCTCAAGCGCAATTGACACTATATTCCAATTTGTCATTGTCATATTAGTGTTGGACACCGCCGGCAAGAGGACCCAACTTCAAAAAAAAGAGCATCGATAAATATGATACTTTTAGAAGTTTTAGGAATGGCTTACAAGGTCAACCGTTTCACAGATATTTTTATTTATTTTATTTTATTTTAACAGCGAAAATTTACATTACATATGCAACAATTTAAAATAATTTCTTTAAATGAATAAGTAAAAGTTTTGAATACCAGCTTAAAAACGGATTTATTAAAAAATGTTTTAAAATTTATTTTGTTGAATATTAAAATGTTACAAAATTTAATATTCCTTTAACATTTTGATGATAGCTGCAAACACAGGGTCGTAAAATGTAACGCCTATCCAATACTGTCATTTTATAGGCAATATTTTTGGCCTGTGTTCTCAACATATCAAGCTTAATGTGTTTGTGAATACGACGAAACACGCAAAGGGTCGACACGAATTAGCTTCAAATGGTTGCCCAAGCCTGTTTATTGCGGTAAGTTTGAAAGTGGATGTTTGTTAGCACAGCGGAGTAGCCTGATTTACACATTCTAAATTTAGGGCGCTTGCTAACTATAAACATTTATTTTCACAATACTAGATAAGAACAGAAATTTTTTTTATGAATAGAATTTTACTGTACAGAAAGTGAAATATGAAATAATACAAATTTTCATCTTCTGTATTACATCTACAAACCATGTATTTAGAAACTATGAAATTTACTTAATACTATTAAAATGCAGACGAGTATTAACAATAAAGGCATATTAATTTTATTGTATACTAGCTTTTGCCCTCGCCTCCGCTCTCGTGACCCCAATTGGTTCTCGATTCTGATCCCGGTCCTACTTTCTATGTCAATTTCTTTTGATACTAATTTTAATCCCACACTCAATTGTGACCTTAGTCTCTTCTTTCAACTTCAACTTTCCATTATGTTCCTCGTCTTACTTAAAGTTTCGATACTGCTATCGGTCATCATTTGGACGAAGACGCCGCAAATGCTGCTTCAAAATAAAATATGAGCTATATTACTCGCGGATAGTGTAGCTTTCTATGAGTAAAAGTATATATAAAATCTTTTGGGGAAGAAATGTGAAGAGTACACCATCTCGTTCGCGCTTACGACATGTAGCTAGGTTCGTAGTAACCCAAAAGTTGGGTTAAGCACGCCAAAGATAAACTAAATACAAAGCGATTTCGACTTTTCATAGAACATTTTTACCTATGTTTGACCCTATTAGTTCCAATTTTCCAAAAATAATATATGCCGCTACTTTTTATTTGTCATTATCAACTAAAATATAACATTTGTTGTCAATAATTTTAGTGGTTATATTTTTTTATATAAAAAACATCAACACTTATTTTCACCCTATTAGGGTTACTTTTAAGCAAGATACATGTCATTATTTTTTATTAGCAATAATAGCCTTTGACACAAATTTTAACATAGACAGTTTCAGCGGATTTGATTTTCCACACAGCATCTCATCCACTATTCTATCTCTTTCAGAGTTAATTTAAAAAATGTACGTATTTTTTTTATATCTATAAGTAACAAAAATGTTGAGTTTGACATCTGTAGCTTCAACTTTTGATTTCCCATATAATAATATTTCACTTTTTTACCTGCTTAGGAATTCAATTTCCAAATAACCTTTCTTTGTGCTCGCTTACATCGTAATAGGAAATGCTCAACAAAATTTTATGTATTGATAAATAATATTAACTATTAAATAATAGTAACCACTATAAAATTATGGCATTTTTCTTATATATAAATCACATTACTAATACCTGAAATTTATTACTACCATTTAGTTTTTCTGTGGTTGGTGAATGTAGTGGAATGTTAAAGATTTTTCTACATATTTTCTAAAAAACGGCAATATTAAAAAAAATATTTAGGTGCTGTCTCTAGTCTTCTTCAAATAGTTTTTTATTGATGATGGTAAACCAATCTTCTTTTCTCATTCTGTTCTGCTCTAAATCAATATTTAACTTTATACGTAGAGCCATCTATAAATATACAAATACTGTGATCGACGCACGTTGAGATGAATCCTAAAGTAAAGAAATTATAAAAATATTTACGACACAGTAGAATACTTTATAAAGCTTGTTTATTATATTCTAATTTCCTATAGGAAACAAACAAGCAAACTACAGGTAACAGTAGGGCAACGCAACCTCATGGACAAAATTTCCCGCTTATCGACCGAAATAGAAAACATCGTTAAGCAGAAAGTCACACCTTTCAAAATAATTCACGTCACGATTAGCGCGCACAAACGCACAAATGTAAATACTCTACCGATTTATTTTATATATAGATAGCATTAAAAATTACCTGAATTGAGGAATCCCTTAATAATGTCGCGTTCCGCCGGCGCAGTGAGAGCCCTTTTAAATGACATGAGCGCGCCCTCCGCTCTCTCGATTCGCAAATTATTTCGGACTTCGTATTTCTCGGAAATGTTTGGCATCGGAAATATCTCGAAAACATATTTCGCCATCTGCTTTACCTTTGTTTATGTCGACTACTTTTTTCTCCGCTAAATAATCCGAAGCGGGTCTCGGTGACGTTTCAATAAAGCTGCTTAAGTAAATGGAAGGGAGCTTTTAAAATTATATGTGAGATAAATTGCGTTGTCGAGCTTTTCCTCTGCGCAGATAATTTTCCATGAAAGACGAGAGCGACTCCTTAATTTATTTTGGGGCCGATTCGAATCAGAAACCTTTATGTTACTTCTGTTCGACATTTTATTATTAGACGGTTCGAATTACTAATTAAATAACAAATAATATCGAAATATCTATTTGTGGTTTCGAATATCTGGTATATCAAACGTAATATGATTCTATTTTTTAAATACAGATAACATTATTTGGATTTCTGTCTTTTCTTTTCTTTTAAATTATTGTTAAAACTGACAAACCTATTGTTACATGGTTTATATCTAGTTATAGTACTGCCTGTAAATACATTTTTTTTAAATTTTGTAATACATATTCTTTTTATGACTTTGTAACTCCAACCTTATCATTTTTAAAACTCCTACATGTCTGTCTGTCTGTCTCTATGTTCTTTTATAACTTAAGCATGGTTTTATCGAATTTTTCGAATATTGGTATACACTAAAAAAATGTGCCAACCTAAAATCTATATCTGTAAATATAAAATACGTGTGTAAGTTTTCGTTGCGTTGCCGATGCGTTGCCGACCTCTTGGGTTGGAATATAAATTCGTAACAAGATATCTGATGGAAGAAGGAGTGGGCTGATGAATAGGGAAGGAGCTGATGGAGGAAGGTTGCCGGATCATAAAAAGGAAGTGGATCATCGGGACTCTCACCTACTACACAAAACACAACAATGGAAACTGTTATTTCAAGCATGTATTCTGTAATAATGTAGTATTGCTACACCGGTCGAGTCGGCCCATTTACGTGCCGCAGTCGGGTTGACCATAACAACGCTCTACCATAATAAATAGCAATTTTTTGTCATATTTTCCTTAAAAATTAGCACATTTTTTTTTTGGGCATAGCAATAACCTGTACCATGGAAATCTGCTAAAACTTTTCCATATGATCGCGCCAATCCATCCCACAGAAGTCATATAGCTGTAGATAATTACTGCTACCCATGCGAAACCAGGGCGGTTCGCTAGTACACTACATTTATTTTGCTGTATTATTTGAGAACACAAAACCAAAAGTTTGGGGTTTGAAAACAATTTATTACCATGGTCATGATCCCTGTAAGGATACATCATCTTTTAAAATATAAGATAGAACTTTTACTTTTTTTAAAGTTTACTAATGAAATTATTCTAAACGTTAGACTTATTAAAATATATACATAGTGTATTTTTTATAAATTTTGGAAGTAAGTGTCAATTTATTTTGATGTATTGTGTCGATTATTGAAGCTGTATTATTATTACCATTACCTGTTTTGAATTAGATTTAGCCTCGACATCGGATTATTAATTACTATCTAAGGAGATCCTAACTGATATACCATAATTTTATAGTAGCATCTGACAACTACAAGTTATAGTCAATAAGGAATACTTATAAAAGATATTGTAAGTGTCGGTAATATATTAATATGAAGCAATTTACTATTTTATATATATTTTACACCCTGGTGATCGAACAAACTTCATTTATGGCACGGACACACCACCTACATGAAAGTCGCAGGAAGTTCCTGCGACTTTCAGTTCAATTCATGTTCAGGATGTCACGGTGATCAGTTTCATTCTGTCACAGTTCCTGGCAGGAACCGTGACATCATTATAGCTGACGATGAGATTGATATTTATTTTGAAATATTTCTCCAATATCATAAAGACACTTCAACAGAAAATAAAATTTATGCTTAATATATGAAATAATATGAATTTCTATTTTCAGTATTATATGTAATACCTTAACATTGCCTCATTACTGCTGCTTACATGAGCAGCATCAAAAACCTATCATTTGTTGCCTAATGCGTTAGTGAAATACATAAACGCTCTGTGTATTAGCGTGTCTGCCCTTTCTTTGCTCCACTTCACTATCCATTTAAACTGTTGTTCAATGTCCCGTACGGGGTCGCGGGCTCCATGTTTTGTGGGTAAAGTAACGTTATCGTAATTACTGCGCCTCGCTCTGGTCAGCGGCCGGCGGGTGGGTATTAGTAGGTTGTGAACACGCTTTCATTAATACTCTGATTTTGAATATTATGTAATACGCTATATTAAACCATATGTATTGTGCGTGCAGGCATGACTCCGTGATGTAACATTTGTACATTTTATTATTTTGTTTATTTATTTAGCTAACAAACAGTTATACACAAGCAGATATAATAAAGGACAGAATTAAAATGAACCTGAACATGACATTGTGAGAAATATTACATTTTCTCAACGAGAATTAATGTTTGTAATATTAAGGTAAACGTTAAATTTAAATATTATTCATAGTTCCTAATTAAAGTTGATTGAATATTAAATCACAATTTCTCTTTATAAATATTTAATGTGGTGTAAAATATGTCAAGTTCGCTTAAAAACTGTTTATAATAACTACTGGTTCTCCTGCGAAAAGTATTTTTTGTGTAATTGGTATGGCAGAAGGATATATAAAATGTGTCTTTCGAATACAAGAAGGGACGTGGATTTTAAAGCACAATTTACTCTAGAAAAGTTTCGGTATGATATTTGTAATTTGATACAGAATATTTGATGGATATCTAAATACTGAACTTATTTAGATATCCATCAAATATTCTCGTAATGGTCTCATAAAAATCTCTTCTCTTTTATAAGTCTCACCTTTGCCTATTTTTAAGTTTACTTTATTTTTTATAATTTTATCAATAACTCAACGGTCACATGTTACTATTATCGTTACCTTGGCTTGTGCACTCGTACAATACGTACAGCTTCTCAGCGGGGCTGTCGCTGACGCCCGTCGCGCGACTGACCGCCGCGACAAATTGCTGCGTCTGTAATCTGCATCCTTTTTTAACGAAATATTAAAAATATATAAAACATCGTTACAAACATTGTTTTTATATGCAGTAAACGTATTTTCTTAATAATAACAAAAACTATTTCAGTGTTATGATACCTGAATTTTGAGATCATATTTCTTAATATTGCATTTGTAAAATCCATCGATTCGCTGAGTTAAACGCGGACTATTTTTATTATCAATAAGAGTTATTTTTGTCAGACAAGTATTTATATACTCAGAAATGCTACCTATTCTGTAGTCGTCTACGGGTTTTAAATCTTTCTCCCTGGGAAATTCATAAAACTTGATTTCAGTCTTTGGAAGTGAACAGGTGAGTGTACAAAGAAAACAATGAATTTATCAAAAATACTGGCCCACTTTTTGTGATAAAAAAAAATCTCTCTTCTGTACATCTAAATTTATATTATAAAAAACGCTCCTAAGCGGGTTGCAAAACAGCAAACGTCCCGTTGGGGAGTTTTTGCTATTAATGTACATTACATAATGTTTTGAGGTGTATTTTCATAATCATATCGGTAACTTTAAATAAGTAAACGTTTACACTTATTTCGTGCAAACTGCTATAAAATTGACTGTTAACATTTCTTATGTCATTTTCGATTGCTATAGGATATACAGAAATCGAGAATGAAATAAAAATATTATTTTATATGTTGCGTATGTATAAAATAATTGTGGTAAGAATATTGTATAGGCATAACATATTGGGAAGAATGGCGCATCGAGTTTAATGCCGCCTCTTCATCATAGCGCCGTCTGCGACGTCTCCAGATATATCGGAACAAGAAACAAACAACAAGGCAATATTCATAAGTCCCCGTGCGCCGCCCGCCCGCCCGCCGGCCGTGCTTTACTAGGATTTATGTAAATACGCCGCCGAACATATCGTATCGGATCGAAATCTATACGTCCGTATTACGCCGGAGCTCGCCGTAGTTCGGCCCGCCGTATAATTTATACGGGCCCGTCGGCCGGATGGCGCTACAATTTATGTCATAATGGCCGCTATTCGTTGTCAAGCGGTTTATCGAGAGGCCCTCGCTAGTTGACTTTGTTTCCAAATCGGGGATCAGGTTTTTTTTTTGCGAGAAAAAGCCCGCCCCCGAGCGCATTTCCCGCATCCATCATTTGCGGAGGCGCGAACGGCATCAGTTGTATTGGCACCTTTACCTTATTTTGTTTATTCGTTTCGAGATACAATATTTTTTTAAACCGAGTAGAATTATATTAGAAGGTGTAGTTCACGGTTTTGTCTGCCTGGACATTTAATTTTAAAGCGTCGTCGTCGCGTCATTGAGTTCACTTTTCCGCTTCAAACGCCGACGGGTATATTCCGCCCTTTGAACTTCCACCGATGCCGATATTGCTGAGATGGCAATAATAATTGAGACACGAGTACTTCCTTGTTTATTTTTTTAATGTATATAAGAATTTTGTCAATTTGTTAATTTATATTTATTTAATTATTTAATAGTCTAATATCATTTCTGAGACTAACTTTTGGTTTGTCAGAAACTGTTACACAGGTTTTATTTCTTTTCATCAATATAAAGTAATTTGTCCCTGAGTGCTATACATTTATTTTTATTTTAAGAACTAACACTTTTCGTCATCTTCATCCACGTTTTCATGTTTTGTGATGTCCATCTAATTTTGATCGGTTTTTTCTGCAAATCTTAGGTGTTGCAACAGCTTTTCCTCGTTTTGTTTACATACGTGTAGGTTTTGCGGTTTTAGCTTGATTTATTTCATTATTAATTTTAACGGAAACGATAAATTCTAAATCAGTCCTGTGCTTTACCAATGAAGCCACCACGAATCATACATAAATATAAAGTCTTAATTATATCTCTTTGGGTTACTAGCCTTAACAGAGTTGGTAATCTAAGAGGGTTTAGAAATCTACTAATCCGATTTCGGTCGATTCTTTATGAATAGTATTTTATGGTCGTTCGAATAAAACATAAAGCTTTGACTACTTTTGTATTATCCCAAGATTTATTGTGCTGCATTAATAATGATGCGGACTGAGTTAGCGAAACTAGCCTGGCTAATACCATAGCGATACAATAGTCGTTTAGTAGCAAAATACAAAGAAAACTGAATTCAGTTGTCTAGTTATTGGAATAGGTAGTTATCAACAATTTCTATAAATCGGGATCGAAACGGGAACCAGGAAGAGGAGACGGAGCTGGAGAGTGACAACGAGATTGATCAGACCACGTGCGGTGGTGCGTTATATACACTTTACAACAATGATTGCACTTATGCGAGTGAACAAAACAATCACAAACGTGACACAATAAAATAATATTCCATTAGGGCGACATTGAGAGACAATTTAAACTGAGGGACAAATAATCATATATAGTACAGCGCACAAAACTCTGCCGCTATGAAGTTAGTCACAAAAGCGTCACAACAGCGTAAAATAGGAATGCGGGTGAGAAGGAGGAAAAGTTGGGAGAAGTAAACCTGCGCATTACATCATTCGCAGGCAATTGAGGCGGCAGACTTTCATGCATTGTACTATATTATTATTTATTTTTATAATGTACTGTACTATTATTCCTTTAAAGTTTCTATATGTAGGTCTCTTCCTCGTACCTCGTAGGATTTTGAGTTAATTGATGCAATGCTTTATATTTCCAACAACGAATGGCGTTATATAATATAGACTACAGATGGCACTACGTAAATAAAAGATATAATTAAATTTTGGAATTGATTATTTTTGGAAATGAATATATGAAACTTTTCCGAGCAGAAGTCCCGCAGCAAAATTCGAAAGACGCCAAAAAGCTCGGTTGTCCAGATAGTAGATATAATCACAATCAACAGCACTACAGAATGGAATTAATAGTAAATACGGAATGTGAATTGAGGAAAAGATCAAAATCAGGAAGAAAATTTCATTATTAAAAAACGATTTGCATGATGTTTTATATAATTATAATCAGATATAAGTATTTTTTTATTTCTGACTATGCCTAAAAAGCACTTTACTTTTAAGGTTTCTGACCTCAAATAGAAAAAAAAAACATTAGGAAAGGATCACTTTGTTACCTGTATGTCTATCTGTTTGTCAAGTTCTTTTTCTCAGAAACGCACAGATGCTGACTGACGAACGGTCAAATTATTTTGGAAAAGTTCTCATTATAATGGCGGGATAACGTTGGGTGTGAATGTAATGGAAAGTGATGCGAAAATGACAGAAATACATGAATTTCAATGCAAGAGCGAAGAGTGAATTTTAGGGCCTGGCAGGATGTCTGGACTAGAAGGTGTATTATTATTTATATTGTTTATTGAAAAACATCTCAGAAATAACGAAACTTAAGAGTTTCTTTTTTGAAAACAAGAAATCTCCGAAAAACGTTTAGCTAAATTTTATCACAGACAACAAGTAGAGTAAAAGTGACTCCTTTTATAAGAACATTTCATTCAATTTTCATGGAAAAAAATTCATAATATAAATATGAATTAAAACAATTTGTTGAAAATAAAGAACACATGGGCTAATACGTGAGTGGACTGAATAAAAAATTAATCTATGCGGTAATGGTAGAGCACAATTTGCATGTAATCCCGCTACACAATCGGTCTCGCTTTCAGGCTTAATTAACATTTGTTACGATCTTGTATAATACATAGCATTTGCACCACACTCTAATCTAATTAGGATGCAACATGAGCGTTAACTTTAAATATAACATAATTGAATTACATCATTTGAGATAATTAACTATTAGGGCCTTTTAATGTGATATGAAAACCGGGTGATTAACGAGCTATGTGTATATAGAAATAGTAACTAACGTGATGTGAACAATACTATGAACTTAATAATCAAGCACACTATAGGGATCTCAAACCCTCTTCCAACCTTTGATCATCTTGGTAGTCTTTTGTCTCATTACTATAACATATTACTATGCGACAGGGTCTCTAATGTACGTTATCGTGTTGTAATTAAACGATTGTATATACACCTTATGGAGATCTATGGATAAGCGCCTCGCCTTATAATACTTAGTTACTTAAAATTTATTAATAACACATAATATACTGAACTGAGCGTTAATATTTGATGTGTTTTTTAATTGACTAAGAATTACCTTGAGCGTTAAAGTTGTACTAACTTTTGGTGTTATTTTCTCCAGGTCTTATTATTTCTCTATATTATGTTCAATTTTTTCGAAGTGATATTAAATAATTCCATGACCTTCTACTGGCTCGTGTAAGAACACAATACTCCATATATTGTATGATATGAAAAAGTATGAGTATGTACTAAGGATGGATGAGCTGTCTGTCAAATGCCTCCTGAACACCGACTACCAAATAATCCTTGCGCCGTCGGCGTGTGGGCAGCAGGCGATGGTAAATAAAATGAATGATTTTGTTACGAAAAGAAGTATGAAAGTAAATGTCGGTAAGACTAAGGTGATGGTGTTTGAAAAGGCCGAAAATACTACTAAATGCGATATACATATAAAAGGTGAAAATGTCAAATAGAGAATGAGTTTGTATACTTGGGTAGTCTGTTTACAAATTATAGTAAACATGACAAGACATTGAAAGAAGAGTGAATACAGAAAATAAAGTGAATGGGACCTTGCTCGTTATTATGAATAGTAAAAGCGTCTCACGATAAGCGTGTTTGTATGGCAGAAGAAAAATGAAAGTAGGATCGATGCAGTGAAGGTGCGATCGCTACGTAATATATATGGATTGTCTTTAAAAGATAGATGTAGAAACAGTGATGTTTGAGAGCTGTGTGGTTTCAAGGAAGATGTAGTGACTAGGTAGAAAGGGTATGTTGGGGTAGTTTGGCCATCTCGAAATGAAGAATGAAAGTAGATTTATAAAACAAATCTATAGAGGGAATGTGTGTGATAGAAAGGTCGCAAGGGTCGCCTAGAAAATTCTATGAAGACCATATTGGTGACATATTAAAAGGGTCAAAATTTAAATACCACAACTGACGAGCTTGCATGAAAAGATTGATGAACATTACTGAGACAAAGAGATATGCAAATATCGTACCTTGTGGAAATGTACAGTCTCTGCCTACCCTTCTGGAAAATAGGAATGAGTTAATATAATTACTTTGTACACAATATGATGTGGATAACTAGTTGATAAAGATCCTGCAATTTCTTTACAAAGACTTCAGCTGCTGCTAGAACAAATGAGGAATACTTCGACTGGTGTACCATCCGTAAAAGTGTTAGACAGAGATATGTTACATCAGTTTGGCCATCATAATTATTCAGGAATAGGTAATTAATTTCATGGTTTTCCTTGGTCTGACTTTGAGTTAAGAATGGTTGAATTACACATCAAACACTTCCTGAATCCTTATGACCACATAATTTTAGTTAGTGTGCGTCACAAGAGGTGGCAAAGAGTTTACTTATTTCGTTTAAATGTTTCTGAAAAACAAAGAAGTGTTAAGTAAATGATAATAAGACTAAAGGTATTAGTGCTCGAAAGAAACAAAGGAACAACCAGAATGTAATATAATCATGAGTGCGATAGTTGAACAAAAGAAAGAATTTGTTTACTTGTGATATTTCCTTATGATTGACGATAATGACTACGGCGCTATTGAAAGAAAAGTAAAAAAATTATAGAATAAAGCCATAATTGTCAATATGAATATTAGAAATATCTCAGCATACGTTTAACCCACAACACTTATAATGCCCACATTGGAGTTCTGGTCTTCACGATTATGTAAAATCTCGCCCGGCAGACGTGGTTCTGCACTTTTTGGTCAGCCCATATAGTTAACGCCCGCAGTTTTAGCATGAACATAGAATTATTTTTCTTTTAGATCGATCAATTTCAATTTTAGTACCGATCTCGTTTCCTAATCCCATTCATACTTTCGACTCTAATCTCGTTCTCACACTAGGCTCTACCTCTATTCCGGTTCTCAATTTTGGTCCCTCTCTCACTTTTAATTCTGATTTTCGTCCCTTTCTCGATTTTATTTTTCCTTCAGCTTTCAACTCCGATTCCGCTACCTATCGCATTTCCGATTTGGTCAAAGTTGGGAGCAAATGCTAATATCAAAAAAAAAAATAAGCTATATTACTCGAAAATATAGTAGCTTTCTATGAGTTGAAGAATGATTAAAAACGTCTTATGAATAAAAATATTACTCAAAAATAGTGCAAATACCTATTAGCGAAAGAATATTTAGAACCTGTTTTTTTATTAAAATAACAGATTTTTATCGAAATGGTGTACTAGGCACGTAAAATGGGCAAATATACTCACTTTGATTCATATAGATAGCTATCGTTAACGGCTCCTCCCTTGTAAACATATAATACATTGATTTCCTAGATCTTCTATGCCGACTGATGACGCTGTGTCCATCATAATTTTGGTACCGCTCCTCGTCCTTAATTTCGTCTTGAACTAAACCCGATTCCGAATTTTCTCTCGATCTCGATTTCGGTTAAACTTTTGATTCAATTTCAATAAATTATCCCATTCTTAAAGATTTTCTTTTTTTTTTGCAGGATCCTAAAATTATCGCAATAAAAGTATGTACCCTAAATGTAACCAAGTAAACTCCTCTACTTTCCAGTGAAAGGTACATACAAACCTTGTTCTGACAATAATGACAGCCACAGTGTACTAAAGAAACGATTTGATTTGAAGAAAAGACTGGAGTAGCAAAAACTATATTTACATAAATAAATATTTTGCTATTCAATCACACTCTATTTATTTATGTTTAGCCACAACATGACTATATTGCCTATCCGGAAAGAATTAGTAAAATTAAGAAACAAATCAAATATACAGATCAAAAGTGTTTGTAACGAAAGGGTTCTTTAAAGACCTCCTAGAAACTCTTAAGTTAGATCAAATTGTTGACAAATTAAAGTCGAACTAAATTTTAAATTTTGATGACGTCCACGCATCTCCTAAGTGGTCTACCTCTTTTCCTTTTCTTATGACTTATGAACCAGTTCATTATCAATTACGACCATTTTTCTTTCCCTCTAATTGTATGACCTGACCATTTCCTTTTTGACTTTTTTATTTTTTTGTAACGTCTTTTATTTTTGTATGTTTCTTTATGGTTTTATTTCTTATCCTATCCCATAATATTTTCTCTAGCATTCTCCTTTCCATTGAGTTTTGGCAAGTCTCAACCTTCTAATGGTTGTTTTAGTGAGTGCCAGATTTGGTAACCATGGGAATATGCTGATATTAACGAGTTTCCGTTTGAGAGTTATAATAATATCATTATTTTTTATTATTTTCTTTAGGCTCAAAATATCTTCCAAGCATTTTCAATGCGTCTATCAATTCTTTTGAGCTTAGATCTATAGATTTTTTATGTCTAAATAGATGTATTCATTGACGTGTTCAATTGAGTTATGATCGATCAGAATAGGTTCTTGCCTGTCATTAGTTATACACTTGGTCTTCAGTCTGATCATGTCCAGTACCACCTTACCACTTTCTCTACGTCTTTCAGCACTGTTTACAGTCCCTTCTTTGTTGACGACAGTATTACTAGATCATCCACAATTCTCAAATCTAATAGATTTTCACCGTTAGTCGATAGTTCACATTCCTCCCAATCTAATTGACTTCTTCTAAAACAGCTGTGAAGAATTTCGGCGATAGCGGGTCGCCCTGGCATACGCTTCTTTCTATTTTAATATATTTACTTTCCTTCTTTAATTTTATTTTTACCTTGCTGTTGTCGTAGATGTTTTTATAGTATTCTATTGTATTTATTTTTGATATCTTGGCTTATGTGGCTGTTAAATTTTTTCGTGTTCTATTGTATCGAAAGCTTTACTGTAGTCTACGAAACAGCAGTACAAGATTGTGTTATACTCTTTGCCTTTTCGAAAAGTTGTTTGATGACATAAATGTGGTCTAAAGTCGAATACTTGCTCCTGAAACCCGCCTGCTCTCTTGGTTGATTTTCATATAGCTTATTAGTTATTCTGTAGAATATAACTTTAAGAAGATTTTGTATATATTCGAAGATAGGCTTATAGGTCTATAATTATTTACGTTATTTTTATTTCCTTTTTGTATAGAAATATTGTGCATGATGTCATTGGAAAATATTTGTCTCGTTTTGTAAGATTTCATTGAAGAAATGTTTGAGAATGGTATTAGGTGGTGTCTATTTGGGATGAGGAACTCGTTACTTATACCATGCGATCCTGAAGCTTTATCCGGTTTTGAGTTTTCACAGCTTTTTCTATTTCTTCATGTATTATTTCTGGTACTTGACATTCTCCTGTCAGGATTTTTGTCTGTGTACTCCTTGAGTCTATTCTTTGAAAAGTTGAGGGACAACATTAAATCCATAGCAGGAGGCACATGGACAAGAACTACTAAGGATACAGAGGAATGGCGAAGAAGAATGGAGGAGGCCTTGCCAATAAGTGGCATACAGACAGGGCTGTCGTTGTATAACAGTTATAATAGAGTGTAAGAAATAATATATGTTAATATTTAAAAGCAAGATATGAAAACTGTAAATGCAATGCTGTCTAAAATAAAGGCTATTATTATTATTATTATTTAAATTTTAAGCACCCAGTTCTGCTGTGAACTTGTATGAACTTCAATGAAACAAAGAAATATCTAAAATTGTACTATATAAAGATCAATAGTCTCTGCCAATTCTTTTACGAAATATGAGTGAGCTTATAAAATATATGTATGAGATTCAGTATCTGCAACCTTGGATTTTAACTGCGGAGCAACTAAGGTGAGATTAAAAAAAAATTTGACGTAATGTCTATGCGTGTAGAACAGATGGTGTCCATTTCGTGAGAACGAGAAGCAGAAATTCGTGTTTTAACGTCAGGTTTTATCATCTTTATTACGCTGTACTATATACAGGTGTTATTAGTTAGTCACAAACTTCAGATTTATATTATTGCTATTATTTGAATTGAATTCGTGTGAATTCAGAATATCGAAATGATCGACCATAATAAATGTCTGCATTCATTTTGAACAATTTCTTTTGTCATTTTAAAGCAATAATATAGCTAAGTTTACAATAGATACTTATATCCATGAGTATTCTTTTTAGTAAGCTCCATCCAAGCAAAGAATTTTATCTTTTGCTGTAGGGATCTGTTATACAAATCGGAAATAAGAGTCAAACAAAACTGGAACAATAAATTAAAAGCACAGTAACTAATCAGGGTTGAACTCGCAACTTTCTTGAATTTCAGAGCAAACCTTTACCTGCCGGGCCGAGGAGATCCGCAAACCGATCTCTTTGAGACACTTGATTATGTTTATAAGATATTATATTGCGACACAAAATTAATACAGTCATTTAAAACGGTGTCGTCAGTAACAACATAGCGGAACGTTAAAGCAGCAATAACCAGAGCAGCCATGGCCCCAGGGTACAATTTCGCTGAGTGGTGTGTCGCGTCTGAGTGAGCTATGCTAATGTCGAGGCTGAATAATGTATTCAGTGCAGGGCGTCGCACCTTGAGCGACATATTAATGCGGTTTTGAGCCAAATTAATATGGCGTCTCATGTGGTCGTAGATCTGGAAACTTCTAGGTTAAAAATTGCATTCAGTTCGCAGCAATAGAATTAATGTAAGGGACGTCTCCATTGGAATGGAATATGTTAAGAGATCGAAACGAAAACGGACCGGAAGCAAACGGCGCTACGAAACGTAATGTTATTTTCGTAACTCATTGATCGATGCGCCCGTCGTGGTCGAGATTGATCGGTGCCTTTTATTTCGAAGGTCACGCTCTGACTACTTATTCACAACCGCAACCTAAAGATGAATGGACATGAAATATTTAGATTAACGTAAAAGATTAATACATTTAGAATGAAAAATGAGCATTATTAAAAAATTTCAATGAAAACAGATTCACAAGCATCGGCTCTTTTTAAGCATTCTGTTCCGCAAATCTTCAGTTTTATTAACACTTCGCTGATAAACAACGCTTTATTATTATTTTTTTAGTACTTCTACTTTAATTACCACTGTAATTCGTCACCGTTAAAATTAGAATTGACTTTCAACTCTGAAGTTTCTATCGAGATGAAAATCAATTAAATATTAATAAAAAAGTATTTAATACCAAATCTTTCGTAAATCCGATAACGCACATAACTCTATCTATTAATTTTAACTTTAAATTAACAGGCATCTTCATTAATTTTGTAAAAACTTAATATCGATTATACAGATTATTATAATAGACATACTGTTGAATATTTGGTAATCAGGGCGAATTTCAAGTGACGTTCGCCTGCAACATGCATTAATATGCATAATTAATCCACCCTGACTCTCGAGTCTGCCTCTACACTGAATCTCTCCAAAGGATTGAATATTGATTCGAGAGGATTGACATACATCGAACACCTAAGCAAGTGTTAATTTTATAATTATCTTAGTCCGCTAATCGTTATAATGTTAATTTCTAAATACGTTTCACATGCCAACCAGGCTCATTCTCAGGAAATTGCAAACAATCACATCCACTAGGGTGTAAGGAGTAATAAAACAACCAACAAATGCGGACACAACGTCGTTAAATGAAGTGCTGTCATGGATGATATGATATGACATTATATAATTAACACGGCATTAGCACGACATGAAGTAGTTGCAAATAGCCGGTGTTCTCTACGACAATGTGTTCAGTAAGGAACTCTGTAACACACTTTCTTGTTAAGTGAGATACAGTCATATTTATTATGGCGCAAATCATAAAGCATCATTGTTTGAAGTTGTAATTGTCTAGATTTTAGTTTTAATATAATATTTAACCAAAGAGAGTTACTTATATGACAGACGACTACGAAAATTTCAAATACATGTAAATTAATTTTTTTTGGAATTTCAAGTGCATCTATATATTTGTTATAAAAAGGGTCCCATATGGGTACTGCATATTCAAGACCGAATCAAAATTTATAAATGTGAAGAAATGTGGAAGAACGTAATGAATTTAACACAAAAGAGAATTACAAATCCATATATATTATACTAGCTTTGCCCATGGCTCCTCCCGCGTAGGCATAAAATATTCTTTCATCTTGTTCATATGGAAATTTTTTATAGGGCCAATTTATACATATTGTGATATAACCACAGCCTATATATTCGTAGCTATTTCGTTTACATGGCTGATGTTTTTAAAGCAATATAAAGCGACAACTTAAAATTGTTGGAAGTTAAACATAATTCATACCTACTGATTTTTGTACATTTCATCACTATTAAATTAAAATGAAAATCGGTCCAGCTATTCTCCAGTTATAAGTGTTCGAACAGTTATATTGTGTAATGTATTTAAATTGGAACTAAGTATTTTATAAGATGAACTCGCTAATATGTATTATAGGTATTATAAATGCTATAGTTTGTAAGGATGGATAGGTACGGAAGTATATAATGATTGATGGTAGTGAAAAGTTATAGGTGGCTACTGCAATATCTCCCTATAAATATTTAAACGATTTATTTTGGTCTGTATAAACATGCAGATTTTGCGATTAAGAAACGCGTGAGCAAGTCACATAGAGCTGGCCGTGGGAAAAACATTGCGTGCTCAAATGTATGCCTGCTACCTTTATGGTCTGACCCTGCCGCCGGACCGCACCGTAATTATCGCGCACTCGCTTGTCATTCGTCATAACTATTCAAATATTTGTCCAAATGATGGAGTGTAAAGACAAAGTTTATCTACTTTAAACACCAGATGCGATAAAATTATATATTTTGATATAAGGATCAATTTGTTACT
>BGZK01003019.1:0-34323 GCA_005406025.1 Eumeta japonica | reverse complement strand
AGAGGATACATAGTGATTATAATTAAATTTTTAATTGATATTGCTGTTTTACGAGAAAAGAATAATTGTAATTACAACAGATTAAGTAATTAGACATAAAATTATATTATTTATCGTAAGATTGTCGCTTATTAGAATAAACTGAAAAAAATTGAATTTTTTTTTTGTATTTATCAATGTTATTTTTTTATTTAAGTCCAGATTTTTATTTAACACTGTTTCTACATTATTTTTGTAATAGTCGACTAAAAAAATGTAGTATAATAAATAATGAAAGAGAGAATTGTAATAAATATAAAATATGTCATTCTCATACAATTTCTTTTTAATGCGATTTCTGTAAATATTTTCTTTAGATATAAAATGATATTAATAATATGCATGATCTTCAATTGTAATACGATAATCGTTGTGCATGGTCTCTAACGTGTATATATTTTATCTTTGAAATAAAATGTAACGGCGTAGTACTTAGATGCCACCACAAGCTTTATGGCTAGTAAAGGTTAATTGTATTTTTAAGTATGTAAAAGGAATCCGGGATAATTACGACTTACCTAGCAGATAATGTACGAAATTAGAAAAATAAAATGTCTATGTGCGTCACGTGCTTTCGATGGTCGGATAATAGTTTAAGGATAGCAGCTTAAGATTCAATAAAGCGACGAGAATAGGCGTTTCTTCATCTAAGCTTTAGACAACTTTTGAGTGGGTTCTCCAATTATTTGTTTGCCTTTGATCGTGTATCTGCACATGTTCTTAATATCGAAGTGGACGATTTCGTCTGAAAAGTCTTATCGTTGCATCAATAGGTGGATAGGTGTTATCTAAGTCTTCTGTGTACATAAGACGGGTGTATATTTACATGAAAGCGATTGTTCTAAACTAGGTGTACGCTTCCAAAGTTTCTCTTTTATTAATAAGATGTATTTAAATAGAGTAAGTGAAGTATGACCCTCTGTTACCTTAATTTATTTAGAGGCGTTTTCATAAAAAAAATATATGTACACTTTGCACTAAGCTTTAAATGTAGATGATAAAGATATTCAATGTAAAAATGTAATGTTTATTCCAATAATAGGTACATTCCAAAGCGTACGATGAGTCTCATACAAATACAGAGTTGTGATTATGAATATAGTTTTAAGATTAACGAACCTAATGTATACTACCTGTCGGTGAGCGACTGCGCATGCGCGCCCCACGCGGAAAAGTTGAGAAAAGCTACTTCTGAAACTTTCACCTCTCTCGAAGGCGAAGTTTTAAAGTAGATTTCGTAGAAACTATGTAATCTAATCGAAGAGACCCTAATCTCGACATACATTTTGTAGTGAAATTGCTTTCTAACATGTTAGTACTACCTAACATATTACAAAGGTGATGCACGTGAGACCGTCCACCGATCCATCGATCCCTTCTTCACCCTTTGAATATCCTTCAGTCCAACGTCGGCACTTTGCCGCGTATGATGGTGTTCAAAGTAATCGGGCGCCCAAAACCGCGTGAACTCAGTGTAGCAGGGTGGCTGTGTAGGGGTCACGCGATCGCACGCTGCACCCGCCCGGCGCGCCGAGGGGTGGTAAGGAACAGGAAGCGAATTTATTCTTTAATGGGAGCAACACTTTTCAAAAAATTATTGATGACACGGTAATTACCTGTTAGAGATTGCTGTGAATACACTTATCTGTGACATAAATATTCACATCAATAGTTTTAAAACGAAGCCGCTTATACAAAGAAACGAAACAAAACAGGTCTGCAACAGAACAATGTCCGCAATGAGCCGTTTTATTGACTTTGTTTACTTCTAAACTTTGGAACCAATTTTTTTTATACACGGATGAAAGTTAAAATTTAATATTTTTCTTGCAAGGAATCGTAAGGAGCCCCTCTTAGTTTTTTTTTGTGTATTTCATATATTTTCTGAAAGAAAAAAGTGAGCCGTAAACCTCAGTCATTAATTAAGTCCGTCTTATTTTGGCTTACTTTATAAAAGACAGCATTTACCTGAGAATGATGCCTACAAGAAAACTTATTAATTGATAGACATAATCCATATTAGAATTGACAATGATTTTTTGATTTGTATATTAATGTCGTTATTATAACACGGGATCGGGGAAAGAGTATTTTTCATATGACTGAAAACAAATTTATCCAGTTTACGATTTCGCAATCTCAGGACTAATTCGGTGCTGGTCGTCCGTGCGAACACGAGAAGCCGGACCACCGGGGACTCTAACTGGAGATTCCGGTCGTGTACATTGGGTTCGTGACAATGTCTAGTCAATAGTCACTCTTGCAAAGCGACATATCGCATAAAATGCTAAGAATCTCAAGCCTTCCAAAGAATAAAGTAATAATTATGTTAAATCACATTTGAACTATGTTTTACTAATAAGAAGAGTCTATCCATTTGTTCATATAAACGCGTTAACTCTATTCAGATTTTTGTACTATTCTTTGTTATAAAAGAGAAGTACTTTAATAGTTGTACACGCTATTGTATTAGAAATGTTAAATCGATCACAACTAACGCGACTGCATTTAATAGTGACACGACGCGATCGAAATGCAATCAAACGCATTGTTTTTAGATTATGTGTGTTAACTTTCAAAATTCTTTAAAATTAAATGAGATATTTAAAATAAGTTTAAATAAAAAGTAAGTATATATTCGAACTGGCCCAGAAGTGGGCCTGTGTCCGATGTGTTTCTCAATTCATGTGTAAGGAATCTTTGTCGATAAAATGTCTCAGACAATATCTTCATTTGTTGGCTTGTAAAAAATGTATATAAATGCTTACACTTCTTGATTAACGGCCACACATATAGCATAAAAGTAAATATGTTAAGCTCTTGAATTTCAAATAATCACTGAAGATACAGAAATGGGAAAACTTCCTCTGTTGTATGTAATTGTGTCGTTTTATGATGTTTGTTGTCTAACTTACGAATGTAGCCTTAATAATTACGAAATAACTTCATTAGAAAAAAATTAGGTGTCATAAAATAATAGATTATCTGTCGATTTTCACGACTATTAAAATAGATTCTCTAAAAGTGATATCGAGAGAATATTGCAATATTTTATATTTTGAACATCCACCTTAACTTGCTTAGGTTGTCTGATGCAGTTGTAAAATTTATTTTCTCTGTTAATAACTTTATTTTCATAAAAATGATTATTTTAATAAATACACATCAAAATTTATTTATTTATAATACTCTTAAAATTAAATTGGTTATTTGATCATATGAGTTTAATTATTTTTGGTTCTTGAAGCAGGATAAAAAAATATTTATGCAATAATTGTTCACCAAACACGTATTTATTTATGTGTACACTTTGCATTTATTCGAGATTTTATTAAGCGTTTATAGTCAGTCTCTGTGTAAATGAATACGATATACGCCTATGCACAAGGCCTTCTATATGATAAAGAATTAATGTGATAGAAATTGTAAGTCTATTTAGATGGGAAAAAATTGTAACTCTGAAGCTATCCGTGTGTCGATGTTAAGCTGTAACCCTTTGTATCCACGCTGTTTCGAAAATTTACAGTTGGATTTGTAATTCGCGGCTGCGGTACTTTTAACTGTGAATGCACTATTAGTGAAATAACGAATAAAATATTTCTTTCATATGTACTGTGTCTTATTTTAATGCACCTCACTCAGATTTCAATGTTAATACAAAAATATAAGTAAATTCATGAAAAAAACGCATCATCTTTAAAAGAATGTAACAATATTGGTCTATTCCCTACGCGTTAATCAATAACATAAAAAGCATGTGTTTATACCATTCTAAGCTCGTGTGTTACCAGGTACAGTACAAAATTTGCTTCATTCACTTTTCATTTTCGTTACATTAAAATAGGGTCTCTTCAAACAAAGCAAATTTCTCAATTTCAAGAAAATCGTTCTCCTCTTATAGACGTAAGGAAGGATATTCTTAAATATATCAAAAAATGTCCTGAATTTGTTACTTTGTTATGAGATAAACATCTTTAAACCAATAGACAAATTTATAAATTTTTGATAACTAGTAATATTGAAAGCAAGACTTTGTTTTGAACACAATATAAATAAATTAAAGAATATATACATTATTTTCGAGGCGATTAAAATGAGAACAGTTTTTATCAACCCGAGAAGAAATTATCAAATTTCATCTGAGAATCTAATACAACCTGTTGTTTAGTTTAAGACAATATTTACTTGAAACATAACCAAGATTATTTTAATCTTGGTACAAGATAATTTAATAAGTGTTTTTATATCCAATGGATTTTAATTTCTTGAAGGCAGGTTAATTGAAATTCTTCTTCTAAATTTGATATCTTTTGACAATAATAAATTTCTTTTAAATATAAAAACATTTTAATAAAATAAGTATTTCGATCTAAAATAACTGTATTTTCAGTTTTATCAATATATTTTTAAGCTGTAATAATAATTATTATTACAGCTTAAAAATATACCTTTGATAAATTATAATTTATCAAAGGTACAATATATTTTAAGAAAACGCATGCTCTTTAAATAGGAATTCCTTTTTTTGCTGTGTCGATTCAAGAACACAGATTGAATTTTGTATAACTTCGAGGACTCTGTTCTTAATACTTATACGTGTAATAAAATAAAGAAACCAAATTTGTGCAATAATACGTTTTGAGAAATGGAAGTGGTGTTTGTTGTGTACACGGTAGATAAACTAAAACAGTTACTTTTATTTTTTTTTGTTTTTCTGTATATTTGCCTGTTTGTTTGTTCAAGCATCAATCAAAAATTAAAGAACTGATTATAACAAAACTTTTTGTGTTTTATTAACAATAATTTACTGATTTACTTAGGACATTCTATCACGCTACACTACCTAGGGGTTAGACAGAGAGCAAATTCAAAATTTTCTCTCTCTTTAATATAAAGTACCTACTGAACACATTTGAAATAATGGTACCTATCTACAGTTAGATTTTTTGACAATGTGAGTGTCACAGCAAAATAATGTATCCTACAGAATGCACAAAATTCTGCCGCTCTGAATTGCCTGCGAATGATGTAATGCGCAGGTTCGACACTCCCCGACCCTTCCTTTGTCTTCGCTGCGTTACTATTTTACGCCACTGGAACGCTTTCATGACTAACTTCACAGCTTCAGAGTTTAGTGAGTTGCATTGTCCATAACTTTCTCATTTTTTAATGAAGTTCATGAAATGGGAGAAAGCTCGCCATAAGGATTATGGCTTTGAAGAAGACTCTATGACATGGTATTTAAGATTTTCCAAGGGTGATGAAACGCAATGAAGAAACGAAGGAAAGATTTCGTGTCTCGCGGCTCCGCCCGCATCCACATCGAATGATTTTTTTCACCATTTATATCGACCGATTACTTTGTCAACCACAATCCCGATGGTGCTTCATATTTCGATTTAAGTTCAGGATTCGCTTTTGATTCCGATTCTGCACCCGATCTAGATTCTATTTCTTTTCAACATATACGTAATTCAACCGCCCTTCCGCCCGCGTGGACGTACAACGAATTCTGGCATCTTTTCCTTCGCTCGATGGCGTTGTTGACCATGGCCTCGATCTCATTTCCATTTGCTATTCTTTTTTTACAATTAAAATACATGTAATACCGAAAATGTTTTTGTTATGAAATGATCTCATGTATGCTCTTGATATCGGTTTTGTTCGCAATTCCGTTTCCGAACCATATTTTATTTGAATCTCTCTTGAACATTGTTACCAATAACCGATTGGCATAAGTAAAGAATTCGTTCTATGATCACGCAAGCAAAGTCGCAAGCGGAAGTTAGTATTTTATAAAGTATAGCCTATATTTTATTCTAATGAATAAACTATATCACTGGACAGATTCCGATAATTTTGTTCAGCTGCTAAAGCGTGATTAAGTAACAAATGTCCAAACATTCTGACATACATACTTTCACATTTATATTATTAATATAATAATCACCACGCGAACGAAGTACAATAATAATAAAAATCTACATTATATTAATAGTCCCATTATGACTAAATATTAGATGAGCAAGTCTGCTATAATTTTTAATACATTATGAAAATTGAAGACTTTTTCCATTATGTCTTTTTAAACTGACTTTTAAGAAAAAGTTATTTTAAAATAAATTTTGCATTCTGTGTCCTTCTTTTAATGGCTTTAACCCTAGCAACTGTTAAGAACATGATGGAAGAGGCTTTTAGTATCATTTCTAACATGCTTGTACTTTTATGCTAAGTAACTAAGAAAAGATGCCCATCTAATAATAAACAATAACAGCTCACTGTATTACAGTTTATGAAATTGCTATTAGTCACTTCAGTCAGCATGACAAAGATCTATCAAGGACTATTTTTCAAATACTAACAAAAAAAAAAAAACGCTGATCGTCTTCGTTTCGTTTGTCAAGTTCACATCACCGTAATACAGAAGTATACTCCAAAAACCTGTTTATTTCAGTTTGAAAAGCTTACAGTTGAAGGCGCACACTGGCTAGTATCTATGAAAGGCCACCAGGAGCTCCGGCGCTAACCGATTGAGCTTTTCTACGAGGCACGGGGCAAGAGTTGTTTTTCTTTAAACCAAACTCTCATCTGCCAATTCACCCGTCGTCGGGACTCGAATTCGCCAACTTCTGGTTCAAAGGAATGCTTTTGAGCGCATTAATTAACGAAATCAACGGAAATCAAATTGCAAACCTCAATTCTGCCGAGACAAAAAAAAAGCGTAGAACCTTTAATTACCACTCTAATTAAGTGCGTACCATTGATAATTTATATCAAAGAGCGTCAGACGTTAAAAAGACACCGGAGTCTAATTATAAGGCGGAGTTGTCAAACGCCGCCGCGGGGGGGCGCCTCGGAAAATCTCTGGCCAATTTGAGACTCGTCGCCGAACGAAAAATATAGACGCTTAACGAGCGAAGTTACCCGACGGCGGCCGCGCATCGACCCGGTTATTAATAAATCACTCTCGAACGGAGCCATTTTCGACGTCGACGCAACAATAAGCGGTAACTCGATAGCCGCCGGATCGGCTGACTATTGTGCGTCAATCACGCGGTCGTCAGTCGCGGCACCGCGCAATGGCCTACGAAACGTAACTACCTTTTAAGATTTATTGTTAGAAAACGTTTTAATATATTTTTAACAAACACACACACACACACACGCACTCACAACACACACACAAACACACACGTTCAATATAGACATGTTTACAAATGACGGGCGCCTTAAAATTGCTAGGAAGATCGATTTGGTGGTATTTTAAGCTCCCGAATACATTGAGATTGTATGAAACGATTGATAGATATCAGAGAAGTAAGAGAAGTATGTATTTTTAAAATTTATAGTCGCTGCCAATCCTTCTGGTTAACAAGCGTGAATTTTTATATCAGAAAATTGAGAAAAATCATTATAAAGCTAGATTTTTAAAATCTTAAAGCGGTTTTGTCAAATTTACACGTAATTTTACTATTATGGTAAGTTAGGGGAAAAAGTTTTTTCGTACTTTATATACAAATTCAAGATGATTTCATTCACATTTAATTATAATATATTTGACATTTTGTTCAACAATTTATTGCGATTTTGTAGGTAGTGACATAGTACCATTGCTGTAGAAATTTTGGAACTTATGATCAAAAACTGCGGCAAGTAGTTTTAAACTCCTCTTTTGATGTTTACCTAACATTATCTAAAGAATACTGAAGAATCTGAAACAGGTGAAAGTCTGAGGATGTAAGATCAGGGTTATATAACATATGAGTTAACACTTCCCAACTAAGCTCTTTCAATATTTACTGAGTGGCTAAAGATGTGTGTGTTCTGATGTTGTAATCGTGGATAACCACATGCTTTCTGGTGATCGATTCCGGCCGTTTTTTCTCTATTTGTTGTTGAGTTTCATCAACTGTCGGCAGCAGAAATAAAATAAATGGTTTTTCCCGGCTGTAAAGGCAAACTCACCATATACAATAAATTAACTTATTGCTAATTAATCCAGGTTTTGCTATAATTGTGAAGCTTGCTTCCTTTTGATTATAAAGTTTTCCCGCACGTTTTTTTCGTAGGTAATCCATTTTTCACCGCCACTGAAAAATATTTTTAAAAACGGTTCGGTTTCATAACGTTTCAAGAGATAATCGCAAATGAGTACACGATTCATTACACTTCTTTCAGTAAGCTTGTTGCTGGACGATATACGTTATTTTGTTTTAAACGAACGGACCTAGATTAAGAATTTTTTTGTGTTGTAAAGAAATTAATATGACTGCTAATGACATAAAAAGTAATATGCTTTTATGGTTATTATATAACCTTTTATTGAAATCACATATAGCTTATCATTCATACAATCACATTTTTCTTCTGTGTACCAGTTTTTTACAAGATCGTCTATGCCTTTTCTTATATTATAAAAGAATATACAGATAGACAATAGCCTATATCATGTGTCAATCACAATTTCTGACCGTAAACAACTTTCCATCAATATCTGTGAAATCTTTTTTAAGTTATAAAAAAAAATGCCGACAGAAACACAGAGAGACTGACAGGCAGCCTAATGTTAATTCACTAGACCGGTGATATTTATATTACACAAGAAAATGCGGACTGTATGTTTTTTATAACTTATAAAGATATCACTAATCTTAATAATAATAATAATAATATATAATATAATAAAATATAATATAATATAATATCTTGGGACATAGATACATCACCATCTGGTCCCAAATTAAGCGAAGAGGCTTGTGCTATGCGTACCAGATAGTTTTTATGTACAATACATAAAAACTTTTTTATTGTAAACATATTAATATAATACATAAAAACCACCAGAATCAATACAAACATTAATTTTTTGATCAAATAAATAAATGGTTTGTCTTTTGCGGGAATCGAATTCACGGCCCCAGCGCAGCAAGTAGGGTCACTAACAATTCGCCTGTCAGGTAGTATACGGCAGTATGCAGCGGCATATTCAATGAAAATTGGTATATGGTAACAATATGTGATTAGGTAAATGATAGGCTTCTATTTGTCGGTTTGTTTGTTTGTCTGCCTGTATGTTCTTTTACATCTTAAAAAAAGCTTAACCAACTCTGATCAAAATTAGTGTCTAGTCGGAATATGTGGTTCAATATATGATAAGCTACAACCATAAAATATGCATAATTTTTGTATTTCGTTAGGAGCTACATTCGTTTGTTTTGGTGAGTATGCTATACGTTTGTGAACGAGTGCAAATGCGTGTTTGAATGCATGAGCGTGTGTGTGTGTGTGTGTGTGTGTGTGTGTCTGCTTATTCGTGATAGTGTTTGTGAGACATAATTTCATCGTGGTTTTCCATGATTAATGGATTCTGTAAATTTGTCATTTAATCTATTGTCATTACAAAAAGGTTTTTGGTCGTAGTCCGTTTTTAATAATATCGTAAAGAGGTGAAGTTTGTAAATATGTGAAGGATGAAGGGTGTAATTTCTGGAACTACTGATTCTGTCGTTATTTAGTCTGTCGTTATTAAGAAGCTACTCTGTTTCCTGAGTACTAAGAGCTATTTAAAATTCTGTTAAATATGTGTTTTAAGTAAGAAATCACAAAAACAGTAATTGAAATCCCAAGAAACTAGACATACGATTGATTTGTCGGCGCGCGTTTTCTAAAGGGTTTGAAACAAGGAAGTAAAATATATATCAAAAATATTAACCTTTAAAAGCTTCTTAATAAATGCACGACACCATAGACATAAAGAAAGCACAATACTATACATTTATCTTTAATATTTGAACCCCATACACGGTTTTTATGTTAAAAATGAAAGAAATTTGGGTGTTTACTTAAACAATGCCTGTCTAACTTTGCGCAGGGGCATACAGGCACGCAAACCCGAACTCCTCGCGTTCCTGTCTGTCCCAATCATTACTCTTCTCGGGATGACAGATTCTTCTACCCTATTATTCCCGCCCTAAAAAACTTAATATCCTTAGGATCCATCCAAATGTATTCTACTCTCTTATTCTCCACTAAAATTCTCAAATGACAATCGCAGAAATTAAAAATTTATTACCCCAGTAGAGTACTGGCATTGCCAGAGAATACCTCCCAAGGGTAGTCACATCATATATGGGAAAGAAAAATTTTCGTGTCGGGGAATCGGGCACTCAAGGCTCGATTTCGACGATGACATTTGCCAGCCATCACTCTTAGTTCCCCAGATGGGCGAAACGTGAACTAAAGAAGTCCTTTTCAGTATTTTGAATGTATGGATACTATAATAATTGATATCTGCGAACTAATGAAAAACCGGCGACTTAATTCTTTATGCGTGAATGAGACTAAAAGGAAGGGTAGTGGTGGGGTCATCAAACACGGCTCCTTCCAGATTTATTGGTCTGGTGTTAACAAGAGTCGACGAAAATGCCGGGGTGTTGGGAAATTATCATCAGATTAGAAAGATTATCTGAATATGTAAATGATTATGTGTATATAAATCCAAGGCTCCTTTAGCTACGAGTTAAAATTGGATTGACACGGATTTTTATTTTAGGCTCATACGCCCCAGACATGTTTAAACCGTTCGAGGAGCGGGAAGAGTTTTGGGCTGATATAAGAGACGTACCAGCGAAATATGATAGAAATGAAAGGATTGTCAGGTTAGGGGATTTGTACGGCTAGAAATAAAAAAACGTGTACAGCGTATATGACAAAGTCTTATGTAAATTTGGAGTTAAAAAAATGAGTAAGAATGGTGATTGCCTTCTTCTAATGTTGCAAGAATTTACTTTATGTGTGACAAACACTATATTTAGTAGAAGGATACAATTGGCGGAGAGGAGAAGATAAAAGCATGGTAGACTTAATGATCGATTAGGAAGAAAAATCGTAGATATGAAAGTGTACCGCGGCGTTAGCGCTGGCACAGATCTCCAACCAGAAACCAGTCTCTTAGTAGTCCGTTGAATTGAAGGGTTGGCGATATCAAGTAAAAATGATCATTACAATGCTAGAACGAATAAAAGTTAGTTGAAAAAAGATCGATTGAAAAATAGCTTGGGTTAAATCAAAGAGCATGACTGTGTAGAACTTGAAGAATTGTGGTACCTAATGAAGTCTGTTTTAATAAACGATGTAAAAAAGGTATGTGAAATGAATAAAAGAGGAAAAATCAATAAGAAAGACTTTGAATGATATTTTTTTAAATTAGAATTAAGGAATTCTTAATTCTAATTTAAAAAAATATCATATCATTCCAAAAAAAATATCATCAATTCTTCTCTTTACCAACTGGGAGTTGGTAAAGAGAAGAAAACATTATTGGATTTAATGTCAGCAAAGGCCCACCAAAGAGTGCAAAGAAAATATATTTTGAAAGATAATCCAAAAGAGGCTGAAAGTAGATATGAGTATGTAAAAATGGGAGTTAAAAAATCTTTATAAAATAAAAGAATGCTATGATAGATTCTCTTGGATGATTTCCGAGCAAACCGAAAATATTTTTGGAATACGGTGAAAGCCCAGGAATAATTTCAGGACAACGTGTATAAATGTGATTAGAAATGATAATAGGTGTTTATTAAATGAAGAAACTCATGTGTACAGTACTGGAAGAATTATTTCGAAATAATTTTTTTACTGTGAGGTTACATTTGGAGATGAATACTACAACTGAATATATGATTGATTTATAAAATGAAAATGCAACTACGATGGATAAATTATGACAGCAAAAAAACGTAAGAAAGTTGGAAAAGCTGCCGTATATAACAGGGTTCCGTCAGAAATGTTGAGGGGCGTTGGCGTTATAGTGGCAAGCCTGCTGTGGCTCTTCAATAATTGCAGGAAAAAAGCTAAGGTATAATGACTGGTATACAGCCGTCATTGTACCCTGTTATAAAGGGAAATGTTCACGGTAAGTAGATAAGTAAATAAGTAAGACAAATAAGTAAGAGGCTAATAAAGGCCTCCTCAGCGTCATTGGCCAACTGTATCCAAAAATCATTATTGAGAGGCTTAATATATATATATATATATATATATATGAATATATAGATGGCGAAAGAGTCGAACAAGTGAAAAAATTTGTGTACTTTAGTAGTCTATTGGCAAATGATAGAGATATTGAAAGGAGAGTGAATACGGGAAATAAAGTGAATAGAGTCCTACTTACTATTACGAATAGCAAAATTGTCTCATAGCAAGCGCGTTTGGCTATACATAATAGAGGGAATATACCCATACTACGTGACCCGTTTACGGGGTCCTCTCAAAATACTACGATTAGTCACAGGACGGGGAGGGCTTAAGGCTTTATCACGTAGTCAGAGAATTTTCGCGCTTTTCCGGAGATATATTCAAATTATGGCGCGCAGCCTCAGCACTTTAAACTCACAGATGGCAACACTAACGCAAATATGCCGGGACGCCAGCTGATTTAAAACTGATAGTTTTGTACTCATTAAAAATGATGTCCTTATATAGTATTCTATTTGTAGTAAAACGTAAGTACCTGTTACAATATGTTTTACATAAGTTTTTCTCGTTGATTATATTAACTTTCTGTTAGCAAAGAAAATGATTTAAAATCATATTTATGAATTACTACGTGAAAACTATGGGTCTCAACATATACTACAGTTGGTCACCGAAGGAAGTTGTAAAATATGGGTCACGTAGTATGGGTATGTTCACAGAGTCTTGTTCCCTACGTTTATGTACGATAGTTAAAGTTGTATATGTCAAATAAAATTAGAATGAATACGGTGGAGATGCGATCTTTGTGTAATATGTGTGGAATGTCTTTGAAAGATAGATATAGAAACAACGATATCAGAGAAAGGTGTGGTTTGAAGGAAGATATAGAGGCTACTTTAGAAAAAGGTATGTTATAGTGGTTTGGTCAACTGGAAAAAATGAATGAAAGTAGACTAGCAAAACAAATTTATAGAGGAATGTGTATGTTGGAAAGGATCGGCAAGGGTTGTTTTAGATAATTCTATTCAGATCAAATCGATGGCATATTTAAAAAGAGTGAAATTTTAAGCATCCGAAACTGGCGAGCTTCCATGTTCGGATTGATGGATGTCAATTAAGCAAGAGAGATATGGAAAGATCGTATCACGTGGAAATCTGTAATTTTTGTCTACTCTTTTGGAAAATAGGCGCGAGTTTCTAATAGTAATACTAATGAAATTTACCAAATAAGGCTTGAAGATGGTTTTCAAATACACTCTATGATTTCTCATAAATACAAATAGTTTGATACTAAGGGATGGCGGCAACTCGTTGGGTAAGGTTCCGTTTTGTATCAGAAGGTATCAGGTTTGATCCTGACCACTGTCTAATTGATCAATTAATTTGTAACTCAAGTAAGCGTAAACCAAGCGCTTCGTGACTCGGAGAGCACGTTAAGTATCGTTGTCACCACGTTGGTGATGATAGTCATTAACAACCCTAATCCGAATGAGTCGGCGTGGAAGGCTTAAGGTTCAAACTCATCAATCTGAAATAAAAAAAGTGTGGGATGGTATGGCTTAATAATGGTACGGCTTAATAAACCAAGCCCGACACAATAATTAGAATAGAAATTTTATGCATTAGGAGTTTTCGTTTTACAATATGTCAACTGATGGAGTAGTTTATGAGTAGTAAATGATGCAAAATGAAAATAACAAGTGTTAAATTGGAGAAATACACTTCTATATTTTCATTTACATTTTTCATTCATGCACTACTACTCGTATATTTCCGGAATTATAAGTCCGATAAAAATTAACTTTGAAAAGATTATAGTTTGTATAATATAAGGACCCGATAAGAAAGAATTTTTTGAAATTCACTTCTTATCAGAGTAAAAATAAAATTGACTTTTTATAATTTTTTTCATGGAGCACGATATGGATCTGTATATATATAATCTACGTTCTTTTTTTTGTAGCTCAATCACTAAAAACTATTGATGGTATCTGTATGGGACTGCAACCATTCGATCGTTTGTAAATCATTACAGACCATTTATAATATAAAAAATGTAAAAGTATGTTTGTATGGATGTTTGTCATACGTTGACGTCTGGACGGATTGTAATTGGAAATTTGAGTATTCGACGCGGAATAGTTTGTAAATTGTTATAGGCCATTTATAATGTAAGATATGCCAAAATATGTATGTATGTATGTACACTTGTTATGTATTGACGGCTGGGCGGATTGTAATAAAATTTTGGATGGGGTCTATTATGTTCTCAAATAGGATATTAAATTAATATTATTAGATTATATAATATATATAACAACATTACCTTTTATGTAATAAATGTATAAGTACCAGTAATAATAATATATTTATATTTCATTATATTTTCGATATGTGTTCAAGTATAAATTATAATTTGTTATTACCACCAATATAATGCCCAAAGGAGAACCAAGATTGGTATTGAGAACGGTATTGAAATCGAAAGCGGGACCGGGACTGGTCCCGACAATGGAACTCGAATCGACATGAAGAATATGACCTTGATCGCGATCAAAATTGGCGGGAAAATCAGACGACATAGATGAAGGAATTCATTCTGTTTCCACGGAAGCGAAACCGAGGGGACGTTTGAATAATAAAAAAAAAATGCTAAATTTAAATTTATGCCTAGAGATGCGGGCGGGTAACCACTAGTGTTTGGTACAAACGCTGTTTATTATAAATGGCGAGACGCTTTTTCTCATTTAAGTGAAGGGGGGAGTAGGGTTGTATAATGTATAAAATTGAGTAAAACTAAATTTTGTTCGTTTTCTTTGCGTGCCTAAACCATTTATCCGATTACAATGAAAGTTTCGAAATATTACGCTTGAAAACAGGAAGGATTCTAAAAAAGAAACTAAAGATTGTCCCTGATTTTGTCTGCATATTCGAACCGTAACCGGTAGCGGGATTGATTGCAGGCGGTTTAAGAATAGCATCGAAAATCGAGACCAGGGTAAATCTAAATTGCAAACGGAACCGAGTTTGGAATCAACTGTGGAATTAAAGTTAAAATCAAGAGCATGATCGGAATGGGAATAAGAAGCTGTATCGAGATAACAATTCAGAACAAGGCCAAGGGATCAAGATCGAAATAGAGAGTGAGATCAATTGACATCAAGAGTAGGACTGGGATTATAACCGAGGACAGGATAGCGATCGAACCATCTTTAATCTTTTCGTCATGAGTATCTCCCGTCTTTTTTATGTGTAGAGCTTCCATTTTTTGTTCTTCTTTTTTGGCATCCATATTTTCTTTTTGGTTTAATTCCTTCAATGCTTTTTTTTTATTTTATCTAAAAATTCAACGACATTTATCAAGCGGAACTATATCTAACAATTGGACAAAGTCAACTATACTATTGATATAAAAAAAACACAAACAAGATATGACCAACTACAGACAAATAAGTCTAATGTCCAACATCTACAAGTTATTTTCTAAAATAATATTACCACTAATCACTGTTGTGTTCAATGAAAACCAACTCAAAGGTTAGGCCGGATTTCGATGCAAGTTTCACGTCTTAAAGTTCTCACATTCTAAGGTACTCCAAAAGTATAAGGAATACAACAAAATTTATTATTTAGGGTTCATAGATTTTAATAAAACATTTGATTTCTTAGACTATGATACCATCTGGAGGACGTTAGAAAGTTAGGGAATTGAGGTCAAAAACATTCGTATACTTCATAACGTCTACTCAAAAAGTACGGCCCAAGTCAAGCTGGTAAGAGTAGGAGAAAAATTTCTATCGAAAGAGGTGTCCGACAAGGCAACCCAATTTCACCAAGGCTATTCTTTGCTGTTCTAGAAATATCTCGAGAAACCTGGTGTGGAAAGGAAATGAAGTCGACATTAACGGTGACAAACTATATGTTCCACAGATGATATTGTATTGTTTTCTGGAAACCCGGGTAACTTAAAAAACATACTACAACAATAAAAGTGCCAAAGTAGGCCTGTACAGTAATACATCGAAAACTAAGGTAATAATAAATTCAATGAAAAAAAGACATTAAAATAAATGTTTAAATATGGGAATAAGTACCTATATAAAAGTCAACTAATGTCTACTGAATGCAATGAAATGCAAAATGAAATAGAAGAATGGCATCACCTGGAACGGTTTTGGTTTTTGATAGAGGTCATGAAGAAGAGAGATATGCCTATCATAGTAAAAAGGAAAATATATGACACGTGCATCCTTTCATGTTTATTATATGGATGACAAACATGAACACTGACTGAGCAGCAATTTAAAATAATCTAAATATTCAAAATGTAATGGAAAGAAACGTACTTGAAGATAACAGAAGAGACAAGATGAGATCATAAAACATAAAGAGCAAAACTAAATTTTAAAATGTACATACCCTATCCATATGCCTAAAATGGAGATGGACGGAATACATGGAAAGGAAAAAGAAAGGGAAATGGACGAAACTAGTAACGAAATAGTATCCGCGAGATAGTAAAAGGAACTAAGATTAAACAAACTAAACGTCGGAAAGACGTAATAAAAAAAGATGGCTGGTCCAAAATGGACACGCACTGCAATGTAAAAGACAATATGGGAAGCTTTGGAGGAGGCCTTAGACGAAGGACAAGAAAAAAAGAACAATCGGTTGCCGATACAATTAGTAAAAAGTTAATATTATTAAATAGAATAAAGTAAGTTTTTATAAATTTTGTACAATGCTTATTATTGAGTCCAGCAATAAAGGCTTATTTATATATTGACATTTATTAGTAATTTACCAGAAATGATTTTTATCACTTCAGCTTTCCATAAACTTCTACCTGATACAACTAAAGTCTGACTTTGATGCTGTTTGTGGATACGGAAGATCCGGTAATGTGCCTGCGATGGTCTTCCCAGCGTGGTGATCAATTAACATTCACACGAAAGAATCTTATGACTTTACGCTGTCTATTGTTGATAATGTTCGATCTGATAAATGAGGTGCCTTTGAAGGGTAATTGATAAACTATTTCAACGATCTGCATAATAGTGTATAATGAGTACCTAAATCCATAATTAGACGCTTGCCGGCAACATGCAAGCATGCAACCCACCGCATATACGCTCTGGTGAATACGACTGTCTGCATTTTCTTGAGGATATGCCTAATTGGTATGAAACGTATGTAGAATTAACAATGTAACGATGAGCGGACTAAAATATATAAACAATAAACACAAGCTCTGATGTTCGAATATCTATCAATCCTTACAAATCAATATTCAATTCGTTGAATAGAGATTCGTAGTGGATAACACGAGGGTCAGCAGTGGGTTGCATGCTCCATGTTAATGCATGTTGAAGGCAAGCGGCCAGCCCTAACACTAATATTTTACAAACAACTACCTTTACAACCCACTCGCTTCTCTGGGTTTCTATCAAAATTTGACAATGATTGTTTTTTTATGATAAAAATATTTACCAGTTAAACGCGAACACACACTCCTACACACCCACACACCCCGGCACCGTCACACCATCACACCCACCACATCTACCACATCTCCATACCCTTACATTCCCCAACCACACACCCCGTTCCCAAACACACACACGACTAAGTATACTCAACTGTTTAGAAACAAATAAACATTTCTAATAAAAGAAAAACAAAATGATTATTTTTTTCTTATGATTTCCATATGACGTATTAATATCGTATATAGCCTATTATTTGCCTAAGTCACATATTCTTACTGAATATCAATTTTCATCAAGGTCGGTAAAACCGTTTTTATTTAAAAAATGACAGACGAACAGTGAGACAATTTGTTTTAAAATAAAGAGAATGGGGGCCAGTACGTTAGAAAACTAATAATATAACGTACAAATGCACGTAGCAAGTATAGATTAATCAATTCTTTGTCCTTAGTTTAATTATCAAGACATAAATAAAGCAATAAAACAATTTTCGACAGAAGTTTAGAACAAACACTAAAACACGTGGTTTATGTATAATGAGTAATTAGGATGGTATAAAAAAACAAGTATACCTTGATAGTTTGTTCATGTTTACGGAAAACGGTGTAAAATCCACTTCCCGACCCGAAGAGGCGGGTCGGGAAGTAAGTCTCACGCTGGCGCGGCTCGGGAAGGTACCGCGGTGTCGACACCACTCGACGCCCGAAGTTTCTTGTACGAGATTGTCGAGTGAAATGTGTGGGGATCGAAAGTGACCCGAGGGCGGGATGACGAGCGGGCGAAGCGACTTTGCACTAAAATTAGGATCTGCAACGCATCCATCAACCGCGAAGAAAAAAACTGGTTAAGTAGGCGCAAAACTCGCGCAAGGCTTCATATCGTAACATAATATATTTGTGTTGAATATTTACCAAAAAATTGTGTTTCTGGTCATTCGGTTCGGGATCCTCAGATTGAGTTCGACTCACTCTTTGACAGCTTTTTTTTCGTTTTAGACTTAGTACTACGACTACAATAAGTTTTTCGTTTTTATAATCGTTTTTTTAATAAAACAAAAACGAAATGTTAGAAAATCACATTTCTAGTATGAGTATCTCCGATTTTTTATTTGTATTTTACTTGTCACTAGATAAGCGCAATAATTAGATATATTCAGCCACTTAAAGATACGTGATGAACCCTTTTGGCGGGCTTTGCGTACGAATTTCCAAAATGTGACAAAGATAAGTACCAAATGTTTCGCATGTTTTATACATATTGCGATTACTGTAAAAAAATCTTTTGCACGTCTGCGGGAAACAAATAATTTCATTTAAATACAAGTGTACCTAGTTCATACATTTTATTCGTAATTCTGTTGATAATGATTAGCACTTTAACGCTAAATAAGTGTTATGGGACGATCAAAGGAGGCATCAGCACGACGCGCGCCGGCGGCGTGCCAGGTGACGCGCGTAAGAACCGGAACGCGCCGAAATTATCGTAAATTCGCTATACACGAGATGGCTCTCGGATTTACGGGACGTGACGTTTACGAGGTTTTTGAGGCCCATTACGCGGGAGGCCGGCCGCGCCCTCCGGCTCGTGCGGGAGCGATTTCACGCGGCTCGCTTCGTTACCGACGAACCGTACGACGTCCCATTATGCTGAAGGATACCCAAATTTATCGGGAACTTTATGAAATAATAATGTAATGCTTTATGATTATTACGAAATAACCTATAGAAAGACTCGTAAAAGAATTATGTCAATTTAATGCAAAATAAGAGTAAATTTGATTACCACATGTACAAGTTATAATAGTACTTTCAGAATAAAACTGTTTCTAAATGTATTAAGATATTTAAGTATATAAAATTTATTTTGAACAATGACGTCCTATGTGCACGTAAATTACGAGGAATAGTCAGTATTTTTTTAAATGTTACTGCAAAGAGCTCGTTTTTCATCGAAGTTTAAAAATTTTACGAAATTCTCTTCTCAATAAATAATCACAGCACGACTGTACCGATGTTTCGTCAGCATTACGTAGCATGTCTACACACTTTAAGTAATCATATACCCTGACATGAAAAATGTAGAGTAAATCGGTGGAGTTAGATTTAATATTAGCACATCGTCTTAAAGCGATAAGAAGTGAATGAAACAATTGAAGTGTGTTGTACGTTTGTAAAATAAAATCATTAAAAATGTGGTAGCCTAACGATTCTGTGCCAAAGATGCACTTTCAACTCCAAGAACACCAAAGTCATATATATGTAAATTAAAACATCACTATTTGCGGATTGCGGATTAGTACGATAGCTCAGAGAATCTAAAAAACGTGATAATAAGAGCGAAAAGAGACAGCGGTGTTGATGCTGATTGATGGGAGATTACGGAAAATCTATTTGAAAAGTTTCTGATGGAGGCCGATTCCAGATTTCAGAAAAAAAAGACAAACAGGCTATTCTAAACGATTAGATATTATATCAGAGAAATAAAACTCATATTTTTGTTAAACTGGTGAAGACAATGAAAATGTTGAATTCATTTCTTCAACTTTTTAGGATTGATTAATTTGAACAAACCAGCATCTCACGCCTCGTTAAGGGCCACTGAAAATATAAATAATGTTCACAAAATGTATACGTTATTAAAAAAAATATGTTATAAATAAATATAACAAAACACTATAATATTAAAAAAATAGACAAAGAATCAGCGGTAAAGTAATTCAATAAACTTAATTTTAGCGTAATGCTGGGTATAAAATATTACTGAAAAGAGTAAATTCCAGTAACCTTCAAGAAACACTAATATTTAAATACAAATATATTTTAGATTTTCCAGTAGTAATAAACTCGGTTTGCAGTTTCTATTTACCGCTTAAAACAATAAAATGCAACCTTTGTAAGTGCATTCGAAATCATAAACTGCAACGTTTTACAGTGCAATATCCTGGAAACGGTAACAAAGTTTTATGCATTGCGAAAGCGGTAAAGAGAGAGTGCGCTGTAGGTTTTTATCCATTAAAGTTGTACCTGAGGCTTCGGGGATTACGGTCGGCGGCGGGCGGACGCGGTTAAACTGAAATGTAAACTCGGCCCGCGGGCCGGCGGCTTTTATGCGGGACGTTTAAATGAGGGGTATTTTTTTGTCCAAAATGTCCCACGATCGCCCCTTATGCCCTGAAGGTATACAAGTATGTACGCAGCAGCAGTTTCTTTTTGCGTTGCACACATAATGTTTCATAAATCCGTCCCGATGCGTCCTCCTTGGAAATCACACTTATAACTACTGTAGCTATATTCAGATTCGTACTCTAAGACAATTTAATATATACAGTAATGATAATATAAACTCATATTTATTTCCCAGAAGGGTAAGCAGAGACTGTAGAATTCCACATGATACAATCTTTCCATATCTCTCTTTCCTCACTGACATCCATCGATCTTTTTATGCAAAGACGTGGGTTTCGGGTGCTTGAAATTTGGTCTTTTTTTAATATGCCACCAATATGGTCTGCATAAGATTTTCTAGGGTGACTCTTGCTGACATTTCCATTACACATCATTCGCTCTATAGATTTGTTTGGTGAGTCTACTTTCATTCATCCTTTCCAGATGGCCAAACACTGCAATATCATATATGAAATTTTGATACTTTATCCAGCGTTTTTCTTAAAATGTAATGAAAATGCTTTACAATTCAATTATGCAGCACGAATTTCACCTTGACCATTTACTAGTTTTAAAATAAAATTTTATAAAAACACTGCTTTAAACCATTGTGCTACTTTTACAACTTTTCGTTAAATTATAAAAATAATAAGAATCGCTTAATAATAAGTCCTTGCAATATGATACATTATTTAAAATAAAAATCGAGCATTGTGGCGGGCGTATGCGTCCGGCGTTATCGTGGTGCCAAAAAAGGAGCCGGATTGTGATTTCGGTCGCTTGTCACACCATCAGCCTGGTGTGACAAGCGACCGATCTGGCGCAAAAACTATCATATCCCACTCAGAATGAACTGTTTTTTAATCCTCTAGCACCAGAGTAGAAATATGATAGCTCTTAAAAAAAAACGAGGCGACCATTTGTCTGTGTGTGTTTCGCGCATGGCAACATTTTGTTGTGTAGTACGTTTTCAAAGCACATGTGCTCGATCATCACTTTGTTTGGCGTCGTAGTTGTACAGTCGCTGTTCGTCACCGGTAAGCACATCGTATACGTTGTTTTTCTCGCTTCCATCGAATTTCTCTATCATAAATCGGCACCGGTCTACCCGGCGTCTTTCTGATCATCGCTCAGTTCGTGCAATCTTTTCTGCTTACAAAGTGAAACCTCCAATAAGGGTTTGCGTCGCTGCTGATTCAGTATTTAGTTCTCGCTCAAGCTGTACATACGTAATTCTTCGGTCCTATGGGGTTAATTTTTCGACTGCTTGAACATTTTCTTGAGTGATTGCGGTTAACCTGCCCTCGCTTTGTCTTAAAAGTTTCTCCGCCTTCTTTTCAACTCAACGAACCGATTAAAAGCTGTTAGTCGTCATTAAGCAGACTCACCAAAAGTATAGTAAGTGAAAGTTCAAAACTTTCTTGGGCCTTAAAACCTTTTTTACAAAAGGTTTAAAGTTCTATTATACTCATAGTAAATCACAGCGCGAAAATCACGTCGACTGAGTTCTATTATTGCAAGCAACTTTCCGCCAGATACAAAAAAGCATTAAAAAAAAGTTTGCTTTCAAAAATGTTTCTGATTAAATCCTGTTCAAAGCTATTTCTCTAGAGAGGATTACTTTTTAATGGTTTACTTGTCATTGTGTAGAGGGGAAGAAGGTAGACTAAGCAATTTATTAAACTACAAAATATGTCTCAATTTCTGATTTCGGATCAAAAATTCCCGCCCGCTATATACTTGTACGCTGATTCACAATTTGCAAATCCTTAAAATAGTTTTTAGAAATTCAAAAAAAGGTTTTCAAGTAGTTGATATATTAAGTTCGAAATGTGATTATTCCAGCTAAAGAGACATGTATCCACGTAACGTCTGAAGCTTTCAGTTAAACTGTGCTTAAATCCGAACTAGCGGATTAATGACGCGCACCAAAACTCCCTCAGATTTTACTCGAACTCCAAAACAAATATGTGCTCCGGGTATTACGGGGAGTTATAACTTTAAACGGGTTTAGCTAAGGATACTTTAGTAGCTTTACCGAACTAGTATTTTTGCTCGAGGAAACTTTATCATTCCCAGTGAAGTACAACCGGCAAAGTTCTAAACGACCATACTCAGCATTAGATGTGCCCTAAATCTTCATTTATTCTAGTCATTGGAGTCAAATCTATCGATGACTACATACGATAATTCTTTTAATTGTTTTTATTATCGTAATTATAAATATCACCATTTATGGTGCCGTATAACTAATATTTACAACAACAATAAACAATTTCCACACAGCTATACACTGATATTACAATAGCTGTTATAAGTTTAACCTATTGGGAATACATACCTACCTACAACGAAATAATGACTGTTCTGAATACACCTGCTTATACACTAGCAGTATTGACTTCTATGCTGGTTAGATCGATCAATGAGGAATTATTTTTCCAATTTTTATTTATTTTTTAATAATATATAATTTATGTACAATTTGACGAAAAGAAATGAAATGATAGATATGAGTCGTTGTTTTTCAAGGATACGGACTCCAAATCACATAATGCAATGATCCATATGCCGATTTTAATTTCACGGAATTATTTAAGAACAAACTCGAATTCATGACTTTAAAAATATTTTATTTCGGCGCAACTTGCAAATGTATTCCTCCTTTAAGGTCGGTTAAAATAATATCTGCTTGGTAGTCTACTGCTCCCGTTAGCTAAAGATTTGTGTTTATTACAGTCATTAGCAATATTAGTTTCTTGTATGCTTCTCCCTAGTGATGTATGCAGCGCAATCAAAAGGTATGAACTGACGTTTATAAGGTAATCTTGTGATATCGGAGGATATATGTAGGTGTGTTGTCGAAAGCTCTGATAAGCATTTTAATGGATTTAAAAGCTACAATAAGTATTGCATTTTCTATTCAAGAATGTAATTACGGGATTTATATAGTTCTTTCCAAGTTTATTTTATTGAGTTTGTTGAGTGTCTGCTTGCATTTCTTTTTAAAAGGACGGTAATTTGTTGGTTACCTCTGGTGTTACCGACGTGAAGTATGACTTGCTCACGTACAAATATATAAAAATACATGTTTAATTTAAGAATCAGTAAATGTAAGTAAACAGCGCCGTATTAAATTAATAAGTTAGTTTGTTAAATGTAACGTCCGTGAAATCCGGGTTTAAAGCTTGGAACTGTATTTCGAATAGGATATTGTGTCTATTTTTTTTATTTAGCTTACTGATGAGGCGTATCCTTCCATTTAGTTGTAGACGAGATTTGCACTTTGGACTTTAAGCCCCCTACGCCGGCCCGGTGCGGGTCGGTGGCCAATGACGACTGTCGTCACTGATGCGATGATAATTTCCGGGACCGAAGGCTTAATATGCGCTTTCCGAGGTACGAAACGTAAGATTTAGTGTGACTTAAGTTAAAAACGCATTGATGAATTTGCTCGGGATTGAGATCGAACCCGATACTTTCTGACGAAGACGACGCTCATAACCGTTGAGCCGCCACCGTTCTGTATTACAGGCATATAATAAACAAAAAAGCCTAAAATAATAACGTATGCTCGAATGTTAAATAAATAACAGATGAATTATATAAAAAATGCAGTTAATTATATTTTTATCAAAAAATAAAATTTTGTTCTGCCCTTAAACATCCTATTTAATATTTGTTCAACTAAATACAATGCATATTTAGTTAAATAAACACTAGTTTTCATGTGTACATTTTAGATAGAATTCGCAAACTTCTGATCTGTGTTGAAAACCGGGACCGGGATTTGACCGGGAAGTCATTTAAATTATTATATTGAGATAGGACATCTTTGGTTCCCTAGTACGCGTCTGGGCCCAGTAATGAATAGAATAAATTCTGTTTTGGAGGCTGCGCTAATGGGCCCCATCGTTAGTGCAGTGCCCGGAGGAGAATTTATGGTGATGGCTAAAATGTATTTATTTTTGTTAACAAAACTGTAAATTATTTCACTAATGATTTGAAAGCACATTTGTTTTTATTATATTCCGATAGAGTTAAATTCATCGAATATATTTTGGGAAATTTTGGAAGACTAGTATAATTACATAAATAAATAATCAGAAGACAAGAAGAAAAGTATAATTATGGAAATTGTCCTTGGAGTTTCTTGTGCTAAGTTAATGTAATTACCGTTATAAATAATCTGGTTAAAAATTAAAGGATCATAAAACCTTAACTATGAGCCTTGGTGACCGAGTATTCAGCACGGGTTCCGGGTTCGAACTAGGTTACAGTCAAATTGACCAAAACTTGTTATATCAAACTATTTACTCTGTGCCTTGGAGAACGCGTTAAAGGTCTGTCCTGAATGTTGTCGTTAGTGCGCTGGTGGCGACGACGGTGGTCAGCAGAGCCTCCGACCCTCACTGTATCGGTACGGTTATGCATTTACTGTGGAGTGATTAAAACGTGATAAAAATTATATTAAATTATTGAAAATACATTATTAAACGCGTGAAAAACACCCATTTACTATATAACCTTTTAGGTATTAACGTCGCTCCCATTTGACATGCACTTATGATTATAGGTGCTACTTAAGAACAGCGAATCGGCCGCCGCACAACATCTTTCAACCAACAAAAAGTTTGTAAATCACACGATCGACTGCGCACGTCTCGTCGAAAACCCTAAAGCGCCGTCGCTCTGGGGGTCGACGTCGTCAGGGAACCGGTGATTCGTGAGGCGCTTTTATGTTACATCGAGCCGCGGGCCACGAGCTTTGAGCTTTCAGGCTCTTCCGGTATAGATGTATAGGTGTGTGAGCTTCGCAGATATGCTTTGGGCTCGCTCGTCGTTATTACTTGGCTTGAAAAAACTTGCTTGTAGTTTAACCGACTCAGCATCTTCGCGTAGACATAGGCTGAGCTTTTAACGCAATCTATATTCTAGGCTCGACGTATGGATTTTTTCTCCTTGCGTTTGCGTAGGTATTATTTAGCACTGGCTTTCGCCCGTAGCTTCGTTAGTATAGACATAAAATGAATTCCTTCCTCCTTTTACATCGACCGATCAAGGTGTAAGCCCCGACCCCGATGCAGATGTCGCTCCCCATTCCAACAACTCCTTCGATTTTAATACCGTTCTCGATGTTGATCCCGATTTCAAACAATCCCAGAGGAACGCATAATCTAACATCGAAAACTACGTGTTGCCGCCGAATTATCCTATTATGAAACAATTTCCTTTTCATGCTTAATCCTGATGCCGGTCCCGCTTGCGATTTTAGTCCTGAACCGGTATTAATCTTGATCTTCTCTTGAACAATGCTGTTATCAGCAACTGATAGGTATAAAAAATGTTTTATATTTGTATAGCAAAGCCACGAATTTTAATCCGCGGCTTCACTTATCTAAATACAGAACATGTGTTGATTGGCTTTTGCCAGTAACACATTTTTCATTATATTAATTATCTATTGTCCCCTCCCAGTTTTTGTAAAAATTTTTAATATACAGGTATACAAAATCCATGCTTTTAATATATGTATAGACTAGCTCATGCCCGCACCTTCGAGTAGACAAAATAAATTCCTTCATCTTGTATACCGCCCTATCACGGATTGAAAATCCAGATCGTTCTACCGTTTTCGATTCTGATCTCAGTCCTATTTTCGATGTCAACTTCTTGCCTTTGTATTCCGACCGTAGTTCTGCTTTTGATTACGACTCCGGGCTTGATCTAATGAGATTCCACTTTCGATCCCGATCGCTCATTAAATTTTGATCTCAGGACTGCTTCTCATTTCGATTCTTGTCACACTTTTGATTCTAAATTTGATCCCACAATCGATTTTGACCTTAGTCCTATTTTAGATTTTGATCCCGGTCTCGATTTCGAATTCCATTTCTCGTCCCGTGCGCAAGTTTCTGCTATCGGTTACAGTTTGAATTTGAACAAAGACTTATCAAATGCTAGTAGTATCAAAATAAATGGTTAAATTACTTGGAGATAATAGTTTAGCTTTCTGTGTGAAATAATTTTTGGAATTTGGAGATTAAAAAGTTTCAGCACTGAAGTGCAGAAATATGAAGGCAATACTAATTTTTTTCGAAATTTTCTCGTTCGCGCATACAACATATAACTAGAAAGAAAAATCGCAAAAATACACATTGCGGTTTCGATTTTCCATAAACTCTTTCATTCAAATTTTATCCTTTTAATACTACTTTTCCAAAAACGATACATATTGTTATTTTTCATATGTAATTAAAAGCTAAATTATATATATATATATATATATATATATATATATATATATATATATATATATATATATATATATATGTATATATATCTATATTTATAGATGATGTGACAGCGATTAACAAGGATAATAAACGCTCTTTCTCCTCGTCGGTCGCCGCCGGAGCACACGCGCGATTGTTCGCCTATTCTTGTTCACGATCAGCGCGATGACCCACTTTAGTGACATCTATCCGAGTACTTCCTACCCTCAGCACTGAGAGTATGTTTGGACACTTGCCATACACCGTATTGGGCTTTCTGGAGAGTTCAGCTCACGTCATTCCATGAATGAAGTAAGACTTGTTTTCTCCATTTAAATGTTTGTAAGCCGGTTTGTGTGTGAATTCTTAATTCCAATTCTAATTCAAAATATCTTTATTTCATAAGTTACAAAATAACATTTGAAATATGTCATATTTTTTATGCATTTACACTTTACTGCTCGTTTGGAAGGCAGTTTTCCCTCAAGAATAACGAGCAAGAAATTTAAGGGTAGCTCTTTTCTAATTTTATCATACATAGCCAAAACAAATAGAAAATCATAAATGAACGAAACAGCCCGATAAAAATTCAAGCCGCTTATGCCCATTGATATTTGTATTCTAAATAAATATTTAGTATTCCCTCTAAATACACCCAGTAAGAAAAGGTATTATACAATAGAAATTGTATAATACCTTTTCTTACTGAGTGATTGTTTAACAACACTCTTAAATTTATAAGAGATAAACCTTGTATATCTACAGAGACCTTATTGAACATGCGCCTTTCTGCGAACACAGAAGCCTTTAAATGAATTTGTCATTTTGCACAATTGACTAACACGTGAACTCAGTTTATTTTTATTTCTGGTATTGAGTTTATGTCGACTACTATTTCTTTTCAACATTTTTAATTTATTCTACCTATAATAAATTTTAATAAATGAATTGAGATGCCAGGGTTAAATTCCAATTTCCTTAAACTTATTTCTAAGAGATGCACGAGGACCAGCTCGTAAATCGCTCGAACGGCCCGCTTCTGCAGCACGAAAATTCTATGAATATCCGCGGCGTTTCCCTAGAGCAAGATGCCATACGACATCAGGCTGAGAAAACAGCCAAAATAAATCAATCTAACAGTTTAGACGTCTAATAAATTTCTGATTTTTTGACTGTATAGGCGCCTTTTCACCACCTTACTTATATGAGGACCCCATTGAAGTCTGTTATGTAAAGCAATTCCCAGGAACACGGTAGCATTAACAAACTCCAATTCATTGTTACGTACTGACATAGTTCCGGATCTATGTCTTACATTTGGAAGTGAGAATTCAATTCATTTTGTTTTCATTCCATTAAGAAGATTTATTTGCAGTGAACTATTTCTCTACTTTAGAGATAGCATTGTTCACATCGTCATAAGTGGGTTGTTATCTTTTTACTTTGAATAACAAAGAAGTATCATCTGCAAACAGTACTATCTCATGAACATCCTTAATAAGGCTAGGTAAATCATTTATGAAGGCTAAAAAAAGAAAGAGATCAAGAATTGATCTCTGTGGTACACCTACCTATGTGGACTCTAAATCCAGACAATCTCATGCCTCAGATACGACTTAAGAAGGTCAAGTGCCCGGCCTGTTATTCCATAGTGACGTAGTTTCCCGATCAGAGTTTCATGATAAACACAATCAAATGCCTTGGAGAGATCGCAAAATACGCCAATTGCATCTCGCAGTCTCCCAGGCTCCAAAAATATGTTGCAAAAGCTCAATGCCAGCATCGATTGTTGAGCGACCCCGAGTAAAACCGAAACCTTAAGCATAATATTAAAACCTAAAGCATAATAATGTGTAGTTATGTTTAAATGTATGTATATATCTTAGAGTTTGATTATTTTTTTATTGGAATTAAAATAAACTTGACTCTTTTATGACAATATTTTTTTTTTAAACTTTTGTGGATAAACTGTTAATACAAAATACTCTTTATTAGAATAATTTTATGAGTAGTTCTTATCATTTAGGTTATGTTCTTATTCTGAATTGTCGGGGAAATTGTTTTTATGAAATCCTGTGGAGTACCTTTATCGTTCATTATAATATTTATGAATCAGTATTGTATATATTAATTTTGGCTAGCGGATCCGCCTGCATGGACATGTATTGATTTTTTATAAACGCACTAAAAGACACTAAAACGAAAAACGAAGAAATGATGATCGCGCGAATACGAATAGTTGGGAGCTGATCGATTAACGCGATTATATATATCTTTGTTGTTATTTAATAATATTATCAATGAAGAATGGAATGAATGAATTATTTGTTTGCGGTGTACGATGACGAGCGGAAGGTGTACAGTATATATCTATGTATGCTTGTCACGGAAACAGAGTTGAAATAAAATTTGTGGCCCTGAAAAGGGCCGTTTGTTTGTTTGACCGACTGTGGTATGATGTGTCGCAGCGAGCAGAGCGGCGGCACGTAACCTCGGCGAGCGGCGCGCAAGCGCTCACGCTCACTTAGAGCTGGTGTACTTGGTCACGGCCTTCGTACCTTCGCTGACGGCGTGCTTCGCCAACTCTCCGGGCAGCAGCAGACGGACAGAGGTTATTATTAAAATTAGCGGTTCCGCAGTGAATTATTCAATTATTTCTTTGTTTCTGAATAACCTGCTTTTCTGCGGGTTGACTTTTCATATTGTTTCAATCCTCGAACCCCCGGTAGTCCCTTCGTAATATTATCATGCCGATATTAAATTTAATTATATATAAGTATTTCCACTATTTTTTTGTATTTCCTTTCAACGTAATATCTCCCGAACATAGAACACTAAACTAAAATAAATCGGGCAAGTGCGAGTCTGATTCCTGATTTCGCCCTTCGTAAAATAAAACAGCACATATTGCACATATTAGACACACGTGTTATCTTAACGAGTATTTAGCACTTCTTCTGGGAATTTAATTCCCCTAGGAGTTTCGTTTAAGATTACTTTTAAGTATAATTTAAAATAAGTTTAAGTATAATTGCGTCCTTTTTCTTATGGTATTTTCCCTAAAACATAAGGAAATCAGAGTTGCTAATTATAAGATGGAATGATTAATTTTCGTATAATTTCTTTATTACACTAAACATTTAAAAACTGTAAAAGAATTTATTTTAATGTTGTAAAACAAACTTGTAATTTTATTTGTGACATGATGTCCTTAACAATAGCTCATTTCAATTTTCAACTTCGCCTCCCCGATTACTTTCTGTAATCAGAATTATTTTTTTCATATTATACGTCCGTAATTGCGTCACTTAACTAGGTATATATATCAAATCGCTAGTTTTTTTCATCCAGTAGATTCGAAGAAAACAGCTTGTCTCCGATAACGCACAGAGAGACGAACAAACAACCAAGACTGTACTTAAAAAAGGTTTCATTTTTTCATGGGAAGTACGGAATACTAAAAACAAGAAAAAATACTATTTTTTACATTATCTACACTTAAAATAAGCAGAACCATAAATATGCACAGCTAACCGAAATTCAATCTTTACATTAAGCTGTTGATGAAATACTTTTTTTTTTGTAAAAAAAACACGTAACCAAATAACAAAAAAAAGAAGAAAAACACCGTATCCGGTAACTTTATTAACGAGCCGTCTTCCTATTTAAATGAACTGAGATATGGGGACGTGAAACATAGTTATATAAATAGCACCGAAAGCAGCGACAATGCGTACTTAGAACATAAAGACACGGTTTGTTTGACCGCCTAAAGGCCTGTTAAAGCTTGTGGACTTTGGGACGACCAAAGATTAATTAGCAAGTCCCACGTAAGCCGCGGCGGCCGGACACGCCCGACGGGGCCCAAAGCTGTAGGATCCGAGTTGAGCTTTGAGCTTTGGGTGCCGTTTTGGGCGTATCACATGCTGCAGTACAACGTCCAAAGTGAGTATAATTGATGTAGAATTGTAGAATTACATCTTCTCCTATTTATGTAAATAAAATCTTTCCCTCGCCAGACGTGAGAAGCTTACTGCTTAGCTTAATACCTCAAAAAGTCATTTGTCTCAAAGCTTCTGTACGAATTAAGTACATTTTACAGGCATGCAAGGCTTAAAGCTTCATATCGAATAAGCGTTATTCGTGCTTAATCCGCACGCCGCGCCGGGTACAGGCCCAAATGAGCGCTTGCGTCATTCACGGCCATAAGCTATCCCACGCAATCGAGCAAATCCTTATTTCTCCCTCGCTCCTAATAAACAAACGCGGTGACAATACTCGCGCATCCTCAAGATTGTATTGTTTGCGGATTATCTCGAAGCGGGCCTGGAACTTTCATTTTCTTTACGGACGTTTTTTATATCCCCGAACGTGTACGAAAGGCTTTCGCGAAGTAGGAATTTTTGTGTATTTATTTTTTTCATGTAACCGCGCCGTCGCCGAACGGTAATGAATCGTCTATTTATTTATTAACCGACTTCAAAATTAAAAAGGAGGAGGTTCTCAAGTCGACTGTATTTTTTTATGTTTTGTTACATCAGAACTTTCGACTGGGCAAACCGATTTTAATATTTCTTTTTTTATTTAAAAGCTGGTGCTTTCGGTATGGTCTCTTTTCAATTTTATCCGGTTTTCACAATGGCATCTATGAGAAAATCGTATAAACCTTAAATTTGTATTAAGTATTTGCGCGACAAATAGACGAATAATTCAATATCACGCTAACCGATTTCGATGATTCTTTTTTTATTGGAAAGGATGTACTTCAAGAGTAGTTTGACGAGAGTTTGGTTAGGTTCTGATATGAAATCCATGACAAAGTAAGGGAATTCTTCAATTCTTAGAAGCAAATTAACAATACTCGGCCGAAACTTTTATAGGCTATCCGAATATTTGAGCCACCTACCATAACGTCGTTATGGTCAAGTAATTGTCGTAGTCAAATATGATGATCAATGGAACTCCTTAACGACTTAAAGTAAGGGTGCAATTTATGAGCAGTATGTTTAGTAGGTCTACCCATATTCAGACAAATTAGTTAGTGTACTTCATATTCACTAAAAATCGAAAAATAAACAATAATTCTAATAAAAGAAAAGCCGACTTCAAAATTAAACCTGTTCCAAAACAGATTAATATGCACTAAAAAGTAAAAAATAATTGCGTATTCTTCTACAACTTAATAATCAACTTACTTTTTCTACTCATCAATATGCAGGTACAATCTATCTGTTTACCACGCAAGAAGGTAGGTAGGTACCTACCCACTTCAAATTTAACTCAACACATACCTATGAATTCCAAACAATGATCAAAATATTTTTAGAGTTTTCTAAGTGGAAATGAAAATTACTTAAAAGTCAATCAAATTATTAGGATAATATAAAGTAGTTACAATTGTTGTTATTTTTAGAGTTTGTCAGCCAAGGAAACACTATAATATATTAAGAAATAGACATCAACTCCAAAAATAACAATAATTATAACTACTTTATATTATCGTAATAATTTGATTGACTTTTAAGTAGTCTAATATTTTTCATTCATTTTACTTACAAAAACTCTAAAAATATTTTGATCACTGTTTGTTCTGGTTAAGTACCTATCCACCTTTTTTCGTGTTAAACACATAGATCCTACCTACATATTGATGAGTAGAAAAAGTAAGTTGATTATTAAGTTTAGAAGAATAGGCAATTATTTTTTACTTTTTAGTGCATATTAATTTGTTTTGAACTCAGTTTTTTTTGTTAAAATTTTGTAAATTATCTATATAAGCAAAAAAATTACTGGATAGTCTTTCATTTGATATTCGAACGATGACATTTTCATCGATGTCAACACTTTTGGTTGCGATGAATTTGGTCGGATTCGATGTTTTCAAATTAATACGGCGAAATTATCAAATGGCTGGATTAAATTGAAATATCTGAAACGCTTCGATCGAGCGCGACGCCCGCGCCTCAGCGCTAATTTACTGTCCACAATTTGTTGGCTGACCTTTATCGCTGACCAAGTACAAATGATTTATTAATCGGTTAGAGACGTAGCCATAAATTACTTAGGACTGTACCTATAGATTTGTAAAATTTTTGGCTTTAGATATAAATAAATATGAAATGTATTTTTATATAAATATCTAAGAATGAATAGGAATAAATATTTATTGATGAAAATAAAAACTTATTTCTTAATACGTAATCAAAGTATAAAGTTCGAGTTTAGTATTATTTTTTTTTTTATTTTTAACAGGATGATATTATTTTATAGTTCAAATGTTTCGATATTTCGTAGCTAATTTAATCTATGGCTATTTATCGATATACAGGAATTTGCGAAGAGATGCCACACTCCGTGGTCGATCGAACAATGTTAGCGAATAGAGCATTCTCGGTACGTTTTTGCGGTTGTTAGCGTAGGCTTCGATCCCAAACCGCATATACCTTACGAGATGAAACCAAAGGTAGCCCGGCGTCCTAAATCTCTAGCGGCGTACCGACAGGTGCACTGTCTATTCGATATTCAAATAGCTATTTTCTCTGTCTGTCCTTTAAATTCCTCCAAGGAAATGTTAAGGTCACGAGGCAAGAATTTCTATCATCTCGAATCGAGTCAGCGTCGGATATGTCGACACAAGACAATTGCAGTGTCTAGTTTCAAGTGAAATAATTTCTTCCTAACTTTGTATAATATTTTCAAGTGATAAACGAGAAAAAAAAAAGGGTGTAATACAAGCCACCAGAAAGTAGGTAATCACCGCTACCGATAGACACTCGCAATCCCAGAAGGCTCAGCAGAGTATTGTCGCTTTTTTGGGTAGGAGTAGGGTGTTTAATGGAAGGGGAATGGATTGAAAGGGAGGGCATGATATCAGAGGGAATAGGGTAATGAAGAGGAAGTGGATCACCGGAACTCTCACTCATTGGATAAAAAATAAGAGCAGGAGGTGTTACTAGACCTTTGTTTCCTGTATGAGTGTCACGCCGGTCGAGACGGCGCCTCCCAACTCTTACAATAAAAAATATTTATCAGAAGCCTATTGAGCCCCACCTCTAACAGCTTGTCGCGTAGAAACAAAAGCGAGTGCAGGTTAACTGTCTCACGCTTAGGAAGATATAAATTAATTAGAGGCATTAAGACTCTAGCCAACTTTAAGCTGTCTAGATCACGCCGCTGCTATTTTAGATATTCGCCGCGACGCCTTGCAATTGTATTTTGACGGTCTACAAATTTTGAATAACGTCTTTGTACTAGACAAATAATCATGAAAACATGTCAAGTGCGAGTCCAATACGACTAATGAAAATTTAAATCTCAACCGAAAGGGTGATTACGATCCAGATCGAAGGCTTAAAACATTTTATAAGACACAAAGAGAAG
>BGZK01003018.1:0-34360 GCA_005406025.1 Eumeta japonica | reverse complement strand
GCGTTCACTCCGCTTTATTCACATTTCTTCTTTGTTAGAAATTCACATCTCTGATACCCTATTTTTCTAATCTTCTTATCCCGATGTCTACATCTTAACTCTCTCACAATCTCCCCTTTAAATTCTCCTTTTCATTTTCCAAACAACTGCGTGTATTTTTCATAACATTGTAGAGTACTGAGGTTGTCTAGGTTGCTCTCGGAAGGCTTATATAGTTTGCCTTCGTAACTTCACGTTCGAATGGACGTCGTATCTAAATGTATCGTATAATAGGGGTTAATAAGCTATGTATATACACATAATACAGTATACGAGAAACTATGTATAAAAATATACGTGATTTTTTTTTTTACCGAAAGCGCGGACTATGGATGCTTACCGCAGTCCACCCCTCCAGCCCCCACCGCCCAGAGGTGGGCAGTAGTCCAGGGCACATAAAAAGTTGGAGTTTTACAATATTTAAACCGGCCCGTCACCCGGGTAATCTGGTGATTACCCGGGTTAAAACAAATATTGGAATAAGCATATATTGAACAGAAGTTCAATATATATATATATTACAATATTTATTTTAATTAATTTTATATATTTTTTTTTATCACACAAATGGAAAAGTCACTGCGTTTTCCATTAGGCTATACTACAATCGATTCAAGCTGTAAGCATTTTGGATAACTTTTAAAATACATCATTATGAATGTTTGTTGTTAGTTTGTTATTCAATTGTCGCCAAGTTTACTTCGAATAATATAAAAAAAGTTGTCCTTTATAAACATTTACATGTAATAAACTTGTACTTAAATATAACCGCTCGTATAAATTACGTATGTGATCACTTCAGGTGTTTCTCGTTTACGATCAATATCAAATTAAACTGTTATAATTTAAAAGCATTCAGATTACGTTAAGTCATTTTAATTTTATTTTCATAGTATGAGAAGTAGCAATATTTTGTCTACATATTGTATACATATAAACCAATAATCATATATATCATCTAGATATAAACGCACATAATCCAATGTAGAAAAATAAATATTTTACTAAACGTATATAAAAATCGGGTTAATATTTAGTAATAAAGTTTGATAGGCCATCTTAAAAAAAATAAACTAAGATATAGAAACTACGTCATGTTACTTTCTTGCACATTACAGTTTCTTGATAAACGCAGAAAACTTTATTTGTGTTAATAAATTTACCGAATCGACTAAGTTTTGTTATTATTTTAATATCAAGAACTTATGAGGATTAAAAGACAAAGTTAATAATTTTACTAATGACGTTAATAAAATATTCTGTGCTTGCCGAGACACTGGAAATGTAACGTGTAGGCAGGTAACTTGACATAGTTTTTATATTTTAATTATTTTTCGAGATAACGAAACATCTTACCTGCAAGAAAATAATCTGCTTTTATACATATATGCTTTTGGTTTCAACTTTTTGTGGGGATATAATAGCTAAACATTTGACTTACAGTCAAATGTTTAGCTATTATAAAGAAATGTGATTAAAAAATTATTGAATTTCTTAATCACATTTCTTTCACTTGTTTCATCTATATTTTATTATTATATCGTTGTTATTTTATTACTTTCAAAATGGTGTTTATATCATACAGCACGCACCTAGCGATATTTCGTTAGAACTTGCTTTAAAGCATTCTGTGTGCTTTCGTAATTTTGCAATGAATTATTTTACGCTTGAAAATTTAATATATACTTAAAAATGTAAAACTCTCGGGAAGGGTACAACCCGTAAATAAACAGACAAACATACATTTCATGGTATTTCAAAGAATCTATATGTACCTTAAAAAATTTCTATCAGTAAATGGCCACAGTGTAAAAATTCAAATGAGTTTCCTTTTTGCAATACGAAAAACGCCCGAAGGTTTTTATTTAGCACATTGCAAAAGCCGTATAAACACTCGGAGCGGCTTGTTTAAGTATGCAAAGAAATGTAAAGTGACGGTTTTCATTGAATAATAATCGGGCGGCGGAAAATTTGCGGAACCCCTGGGAGCAATTTGCCGAGGAGCGGAAATTCCGGACCGACGCCGAGGGTATAATTTGATAAACATGGCACCGCTTCGGGACCCGCCTCGTCGGACGCCGCTGCCGCGCTGCAACATGCAACCTGCAACGCCACCGGGCGATCGGCTACATGATATTGTTCCCTTTTTGATGGTACTCCGGCACGTCGCGCCGGATGCGTTTCCGGCGCTGCACGCGCCACTGCATTTCCACCGGATGCCGGTATATAATATAGCAATGAGAGCTATCTACATATACAAATATACATACCTATAAGGTGGAGGAAAAAGTTTTTTCGTATTTTATAAGCTAAAAGTTGCAGTAAAACCTCTTTGGTTGTGCTGTTTATATCTGGTTAGTTTTGATACCATTGAATAGAATATTTAAAAAACAGAAAGTAAACATAGTATCCCGCCATTTTTCTGGATTCAGATTCACTCAAAATGAGTGGATCTAACGTAAAAAATCGATGAATTTTGAAGTTTTATTACAAAAAAGGGAAAAATGCAACACAAGCCGCCAAAATTTGTAACGTTTATGGATCTAATGGAGCGTCGATAAGAGCAGCACAAAACTGGTTCAAGCGTTTTCAGTCCAGTAATTTTGATGTCAAAGCGAGATTCAACTCGTTGCGGTCGAGTTGTTACAGATAAAGTCGATGCCATTTTGTAAAATGTAAAGCAAGATTGGAATATTAGTTTTAACGAAATATATGACGAGCTGGGAATTGACTACAAATCAGTTGGGACTCGTTTGAAAAAAGATGGATATACAAAAAAGCTAGATACCTGGGTCCCGCAAGAGCTCACTGAAACGTATACTTATTTGCGATGTTCTGTTGAAACGTAATGAAACTGAATTATTTTTGAGAATATTGGTCACTGGTGATGAAAAATGAATTACCTACTACGAGAATGTGCAAAAAGATCATGATCAATAGGCAAATAAGCTTCGCAGACTATAGTGAAACTCGAATTAACTCGCAATAAGTTGATGCTTTGTGTACGGTGGGATGGAAGAGCATTATTCATAATGAGCTCTTATCGTCGGGCAAAATCATCAATTCAGATCTCTACTGCCTACAGCTGATGAGACTCAATCAAAATAAAGAAAAAACAGCGAGAATCGATGAACAAAAAGTATGTCGTTTTTCACTACGACAGTACCAGACCACACACGTCCTTAGCCACTCAGTAAATATTAAGAGAGATTTATTGGGAATTGTTAATGATTTTTACCTTTTTCGGTCTCTTAAGAATTCCTTAGCTAGCGTTAGGTTAACACTTAGAGGGACTGTCAAAACTGTCGTTCGTTTTTGATCAGAAGTTCCAAAACTTTTACAGTATAGATGTTTTGTGTCACATGTCATTTCCGTCAAAAGAATTAGAATGAATACTTAAAATACATTATAATAAAAATAACTTATGTTTAATAGAAAAATGGCATGAGCTTCCTTCATTTTGCTTCCGTACTGTCAAAAAATAAAACTTACTAAAGTAATTTCTAATATTTTTTCTTAATTAAAATCTTTATTTTTTTAAAGAAACAATTTGTGATGCTTAGTTTGGTATTGAAGTTTTTTGAATAGGGATTAAAAGGTTCAGACTGCGACAAACTGTGAGCGAGTTTCTGCTACCATCGTTAGCAGACGATAGCTGCAGTGAAGAGAAGTTTCGTATGAGTAGGAGACGATACTCGGTTTCAATAATCCGTTGATGGTGCGGCCACCAGATGCAGTAGATTTATGATTGGTAGCCTGTAATAATGGTATAGCCTGTAATCACAGTGAATCCACGCTGGCCGATAATTGTCACTGAAGAAATTGCTACCAAAAGAATCAATTATGTGGAGGTTATTTTTCGTACACTTAATGGTTTCAGAGAAAAAAATCTTGATAAAAATACAGGTAGACTTACAGATAAACACGAAAGAAATTTTACGTGTATTTCGCTCTTACTGTTTTCAGGTGTATACGTAATAATAATTAATCCTCCTGTGTTCAGAGACGATGCTTTCGCTATTCGTTAACTTATAAAAGTGAATTTCTAAACTTCTAAATTCCTTTATTTCCTTCGAGAGTTTTCTGTTCTAGTTCAAAACCTGCCCCTCGCTGAGGAGAACTGTTTTCTCAAAGCGCAGCACTGAAAGCAAATTCAGTATTCCCTTAGAGTCCATTTCAGACAGCGCCAGTTTAAAGCTTCAATCCGAGGGAGGCCGAGAGCATTAGTGACTAAACTCCGACGAAGGGGGCGATTGGGCATGAACGGTCACGTGCCGGAATGCCGGAGTGCTCCTCTCGCCTCAGGTGCAAATCGGAATCTATTTCCAAGAGTGGCCGTAGAGCATTCGATTCATCGTATCTTGCAGCAGAAGAAACATTTGGCTATCTTGATATCGTTCGAAAATGAGGGTAGGCAACGATGTTATTGGAATTAACGGCAGTATCTTATACATGGCTTTGGTGTCATGTTAGAGATATGCATCAGCTTACAATTATTGCCTTTTTAACATTCCGCTATATAAATTAATTTTTTTTATAAAATTGGAAGGTTACTGTTTCACTCTGATTTTCTAAAATCGAATTCGAATCAAATTTTCAAATTTTAGAATCCTAGGAGTCTATTTCGGCTACTTTACGAGTGATGTCTCTATATCTATGCGTGCGTGCGTGCACGTGTGCGTGTGTGTATGTAAACCTCTATAACTTCTGAACATATTAACCGATCGAAACGCAGCTTGCGACATTCGAAAGGTGTCTATTGAACTTAGACTTCCTGAAACATCGAACAAGTTTCGGCTGGTAGCTTTTGAGGAATTTTAAAAATATAGTTTTTATAAAAATGATTTCATTAATAATTTTTAGACTATTCTACTGATCGATACCAAAATTTAAGCAGCTTTATTACCGAAACAATTGCATCAACTGTCGCAAACTGCATAAAAATCGGTTGATGCGTCGATCGTTACAAATTGCATCAAAATCGGGTATTGGTTAGAGAAATATATGGTTAATTCGAAAAAAAATATTTTTTTTAAATACATGGAAAAATTTGATGGACTGATGTTCGGTACTGTCATTTTTTTTTTGTTGTATATAGAACTGCGTCGGAAACCATAAAACAAATCAAAATGGAATAATTCATTCGAAAGATAAAGTACATAGTTGAAAAATTATAAAATAAAGCGATTTTTGTATGTGTATATAAATTTTTAAACTCGATGAACTCAAAACGTATAACATTTATATTTTTGAGGTCGAAAAAGTACTCAAATAAATCTCTTGAGCGTAATGAACTCAATGATTTATTGCTACTTTATTGTTGAACGCTTTGAACTCGAAAGTAGAAAGAAGTTTCTGCGATGGCCACCAGCGTCAACCGTCTTTAAAATTTTTAAGCTCAACAAACCCATAGAGAATATTCATTACTCAAGGAGCTTAGAGACACGTCGATAAATATACACAGCGGAAACTTTTAGAGGTGGCCTTCAGAGTCAATCGTTTTACAGATATTTTTAATTGGAACCCCTTAACGAAATGTTTTCGATGATCGTGAAGCTGTTCTTATTTTATTTACCAATTTTAACGAGAGAACTTAGCTTAATGGATGCAGTAACATCTAGGCATCCATGCTGATGTAAATTTATTTTTAATTATTAGCATTGTACCGTAATTCCGAACTTTCAAATGGCTCCATAATTTTAAATTTTCATAGTAAAGAAATTTCGTATAAGTGAACAAGTCTAAGCTACTTCAGTCTAAATGAAAACCATCCCACTTATAAACCATCCCACTGTGGGACGTACATCACCTTGACAATGACGTGAAAATAAACTATATAATTTATTATTTTTTGGGTAATGACATCACTTTTGTTCCAAATTTATTTAAATTATATAAGATAACATTTACAAATATAATTTAGAAAAAAGAAAAAGGGAAAGGTCCTTAGGATTCTCTCAAGGACCCCCAAGGACGTAAATTCATATTGAAACGAACCTTTTATTAAACACTTGTATATTTTAATAAAGTTACGTACAGAAAATGAAAATGAATACAATCGTTAAATAACTCGAAAACTACTTAGTCTATAATTAGAACATTTAGCAAATAATACATTATTGTTACACTAATTTATTGGATTGAATTGTTGCCCGACTAACTACGGTTAAAAATAAAAGGATACATATTCTAATTAATACAAATTTCTACACTAAAGACCACGTATTCCAAAATGTCTACGGTCAGCAATTCTAAAACCTAAGAACTTAAACTATTCAATGAACTAGAAATAATTGTTTGTTTTATTATTAATATACCGATTTAATAAATATATGATCACTGAAAACTCATGCGATGTGATATAAACAATTTATAGAACAGTAATTCACTCCTTTTCAGAAAACAAATCAACAATTTTAAATAGTAACTAAAGAGGTCTGCCACTATTTTATAATTTAAAGTTATCTTTTACACTGTGAGTTCAATTTCATTAGAACGTATAACTTGAATTACGGCATAATTCAATTTCGAACACCTGATTTTATTAAAATTTGTTCAAGTTCAAGAATCTTGATTCTAACACGCCTCATTTCAAATTATATTAAGGTAAATAAGGTTAGGGATTTTAGAAATATTCGAGCTGTTGTCCATTTAGTTTTCGTGATATATCGGTAACTAAACCATCCTTTTTGGTCCCTAGAGATATTCCAGACCTTTCGGACCAAATAGCGGGTTCTAATAGATTTTAACAGTTTCATAAAGCCTTTGTTTCGTCTTGTTGCTTGTTGCTTGTACGCGACGAAATTGTTCATGGAAATTATATTTTCTTTAATAACGTACTTTTTTACAAAATAAGAAGAATTATGAAATAATCTTTTTCAGAGGTTTCATCTCTAAGATATGTGTGACGGATTTGAGACTTTTTATTGAAAACTCAGAACACCATTAAATATCCGGAACAAATCTTATTACATCGTATTAATCTCAAAGGCCGTTCAACTGCGAAACTACAAGATTAATTTTGACTTTGACAATCAAAGTCTTCAACTTCAGCGTAATTAGAGTTGTTAACTTGAAACACTAAACATTAGTCTTTGAAGATTTACAGATTAGCTTTTATACGGTTGCGAAACACACTATAAATTAATCGCTTGCATACAAATATTGGAGGATATAGCATCCAAACGAAAAGTCCGGTTGCACGGAATAAAGACATTTGCATCGTAAAATGAGGTTTCCTTCAAAAATATGTATGTATAATTAATTTTGTTACTGTGTGTACAAAACTGCCTGTGATAGTTAGTTTTTTTCTATGAAATGAAACTGCTTCAAACTCGTCGAGTTAAAATTTATTAGGTTATTATAAAAAATCGCTACATTTTCCGGTCATGCTTTTCCGTTACGGCTACGGAAGTATATGTATGACTGAATATATGTAGGTACATGAGTATACCAAAAGTGGTGGATATGTACTTTAGCATTATTGCTTTAGAAGAGTGCCTAAATAATAACTTAAGCATCAAGTAAAACAACAGTGTACATACCCTAAATAAGTTTCATTTTCAAGTTACGTAATTTTTAAAATATGCACTTTATAGTAGTGAGAAACAATTACCCGAAATTCGTTGGAATATGCATTAAGGATAATTATGTACAACAAATGTATGTGAGGACTACAATCAAATTTTATAAGTCCTTTGAACGCGTATTTCCATTTGGGAGTGGAAAAGGGAGGTAGCAGGCTTTCGTAATAACGATAGTAAGTCTATTCGCGTAATTTATAAACAGACTCCCGCATCGAAGGGGGGAGGGTCAGCGAGCTGCGAGCCCGATGCGGGCGCGGTGCAAGCGGCCGATCCTCCAATACCTTATACGCCGGCTGGTCCCGGAAATTGAATAGAAAATCCAGCGAAACTTTCGCCCGCTCGCCCCCGCAGGCCCCCGCAGGCCCCCGCAGGCCCCCGCAGGCCCCCGCTTCATCCGACGCGGCGACGAGACGTAGCGGGAAAACGAGGCGCGCTCATCGAACGTACGTCGATTCGGATCTGTACGCGATCTAGATATACGGAGGAATTTTTCTATATTTTCGTTTGCGAATCACATTTGGGGATCCATGGATACACTCATGTATAGAGTTGAATCTGTGGAGAGTGATAAAATTGAAAGCACTTGTGATTGTTAATTTTATATTATTAGTAAGTCAAAATAATAGACCTAAGGTTGAGTATATAAGATTCATTAATAATTTAGTTACATGTTCCAAAAAAATGCTATTCGGCATCCGAAGTGGACGTAGGTTTCTTTTTAATTTTTTAAATTTCAAATGGCCACTATTTCAAAATTAATTAGCCGATTTTTCTTATATTTGAACTCGTTCAAGGTGCCTGTTAAAAAAATGTGCCAAGTTTTATTAAGATCTCTTGAAAATCCCAGGCGCTATTGTAATGACATGTTATATACCATATATATACAATGTATATATGTAGGCATGTACATATATATGCAATGTATATTATACCTATATAAGCTTTTGAATCAATGCTATTTTCTGAACCTCCTTGGCCATAGAGAAAACAATATGAAACAAAAATTTCTGCAAAGTTCCGCTATAAGACCAAATACAAAAGTTAGATTTGTAAAGAAATCTAATACTCTATAATTTTCATACATCTTCCGTTTATCCCTAATGAATAACTGTGAAAATTTGTACTAGTGAGCAAATTGTTTTATTGTTACCATACAAATCAGAATACTCGCAAATGGACCAAATATAAAACAACCATGAGAAAAAAGTTAAAAAAAAAAAATTAAATTGTTTTTTCGTAGTTATATTTTCTACCTTTTACAGTTTGTTTTTAAACTGTCGAAAAAATTTCCGATGCACAAAAATGTTTATGTATTCACCAAAACGATGTAAAACGCTAAAAATTTATTTACACTTTTTTATCGTTCGAAAACTAAGGCTTCTTTAAGATTTACTGTTTCAAATTATTTTTCTTTACATTCTGTATTTATGAAATAAATTCTCTATAAAATGATTGTATCATCTACAAATATAAACTGAGCAAGTGCGAATCTTAAAATTTATTACGTATGAGATATTTACTCATACACAATATTGCATATAAGAATCTCATCTGTACGTATAATAAAATTGTAAGAGGCCGATGTTTGTGTATTACAGATATTAAAAAACTGATATGGGGTGTTTATTAGAGCAAGAAAAGCCAAAACGACAGCTTTTAGAATTCTTGTCTGTCTGTATGTTTATTACCGCATCACGCAAAAACCGATGAACGGATTTTCGTGTAATTTTAAGTTCGGCGAGTTTGGGGTCAAACTTAGCATCTAAATTTCATCTAATTCGGTTGAGTAAAACCAGAGTTACAGCTTGACCTCTCCGTAGTACGGCTGTGGAAGCAGTCAATCGCACACTGCAAGACATTCAGCGGAACAATAACATCATGGGAAGGGTTACTGTTTTATTTCGTGGTGATTTTCATAAATCTCTACCCGTTATAACCCGAGGGATTAGAGCTGACGAGGTGAGCGCATATCTGAAATGCACCGTGCTCTGGTCCTGGATACAGAAATGAGTCTGACGCGGAATACGAGGGCTCACTTGGCAGTAATCCCTGTGCGCAAGAGTTTCAGAACGTTTTATTAAAAATCGCCGAAGGTTCATTTCCTGAATCGATGGGTGAGTAACTCTACCTGAGGACTTTTGTACAATTGTTTTTGATATATACATGAACTCATTCATTTCGTTTATGGAGATATATCTCATGTAACAGGTCAGGAAAATTCTCGGCTTGGAAACGAGCAATATTTACGCCCAAAAATGATCAAGCGACTGCCATAAATCAAATTCTTTAGAAAAAAATGAAAGGGACGATTCGGTATACTGTGATATATTGGTCTACCAAACCGAGATTACCACTAATCCAGTTTCTTAACTTTCTTTCTGCATCCGGACTTCCAGCGCATAACATCGTTCTGAAAGTTGGTATTCTGATTATGTTACTACAAAACTTAACCCTTCCAAAGCTATGCAATGCGAACCGCCTTAAAGTGATGTCGCCTTGAAACAATATTAAAGAAGTTGAAATTCTTATTAGCTGTGGAGCCGGTGAAATAGTTTTTATACCATGCATTCTATTCATTCTTAACAATCTCCCATATAAATTTCAACGCATGCAGTTTCCAGTGAGCGTATGCTTCGCTATGACCATTAACAAATCGCAACGTCAGAGAGTTTGAGCTGCCGATGTCGACCTTAAACGAGCTGTTTTTTACACGGACAACTATATGTCGCTTGCTCACGGGTCCCTTGCTCGAATAATATGTTTACTATAGGTCCTAGGAGTCGAATGTTGCATATAAAGAGACTTAGAATTAGTTATTTCATTTTGAACATAAATAAATATTGTAAACAATATTTTAGTTTAGACATTAAATACCAATAGACATTCATTGGTATTTAATGTCTCTGCAAAACTAAAATTGTTTCTGTAAAAATAAAAGTATAGATACTTGATTCCTAATTCCACACGGACGACGTCGCGGGCAAAAGCTAGTATTCAATAGAGATGAAAAAAAAATATGTTTAATATTTCCTTAATCCTAATTACTATCAATTAGCATAGTAAAAAATGTCGCACTTGATGGATTTCCTGTTATTTGTTAACTGTTAAGTTCTGGTATGAGATTAAAGTTTTAATCGGTTAGTTACATAGCTCAGACTTTATGGTGCAACAGATTACTAATGAATCACCCAGTTATGGTAAAATGTAAAAATTTGGAAAACCAAAATGTACCCATCATATTGCTCATTTAATAGGAAACGAATTCTATTGTTGACATATTAAGAGAAATGGAGAAAAAAAAATAACCCCAACAACTGATATGAAAACAACTTATAGCGACAACTAGAAGCGCCGAATGGTATTAAAAAAACTTATAATGTGCAAGGGCCATATGATATAACAAATCTTTACCCGCTTGATGGGAGTAACGACACCGCTATATTTTATAAAAATTTCATTAACCATTAGGGAACGACGCCGAATTAGACAATCATATTCAATAAGAAACTATTTGCCATAATACTAAAACTAATAAAAAGGCTAAATTAAGAGATTGTTTCTAAATTTAACACATCGTACTTGTTAATCGACGGGAAAGTTAACAAAGTTTTCATATTTTTTGATTCGTTTCTATTAAATTTTGAATTTTTTTTTTGGTTTCTGTTATATTAAATCAATTTATGAAGGTGACACTATTAACTAACGAGAATACAGCAACAGAAGTAGTTTCTTATAAGATGCAAAAACAAATTTTCGATCGCAAAGCGCTCTGAAATCCGCTTTTGGTCGTGCAATAACTACTATGAATAAACCTCTGAACAGTATCTCTTGTCACTTTAATTAAACGAAGCACTCGGACAAATAGACCAAGTTAGATGTGCTGAGCTAGCACAGAGCAAACGTTACTCGAACTGGACACCGTGGGCGGTATACGTGAAACGGTAGACTATCTACAATGATTGTAACATCATTTTGAATCAGATCAAATATAGTACCGAAGGAAAAACAATGGATTTTCATATAGAAATTGCTAATTTAATACAAAAAACCAATTATTTTGGATTGGTATGAATTGATATGAATGCAAAACTTAATATAATTTGTGCTACTATAATAAACTAAGGGTTGGTCTAAAAAATCTTATGGATACCGAATTTGAGGTAGATTAAAAAAGGCCCAAATTTTAAGCCGACGAGCTTACATAAAATGATTGATGGATGTCAGTGAACTAAGAGGGACACGCAAAGATCGTAATACGTGGAAATCTATTGTATCCGTTCACTCCTCTGGAGAAGGCGTGAGTTTAGAAAAAAAAAGTGAAAGTAACTAATTAGAATCACTAACCCTTAATGGTCACAAAAAACCATTTGAGGAACTCACGAATTCAAGTTTTTACCATTTTATATTTGAAACGTTTGAATTATAATAGCTATGAATGTGTAGCCGTTCGCATGCACGCCCCTCGGCGGGGGCGCCGTGGGGCGCCCCCTCGAGTCCGCGAACGAGTGACGGCGCGCGCCGCGAACACTAAATAAACTGAATATTGAAGTAATTTCAAAAACATAAAACTTTACGTCTCCCCGCAAACTCGGCGCGGAGGGCCCTCGAAATGAGGGCGGTTAATTTTACGAACAGCCAAAACCTTTCCGTTTAACGAGGTCAAAATCATTAAGAAGCTCTTAGACGCGGTTACTCCGGATAATAGCGGACCTCGCGGCGCCGCTTTAAGAATGACGTCGGCGGAAGGGGCAGTGTGTCGCGCGCGCCCGGGGCTAATTGCTCCTCACTTATTTCAGCCGAACACGCACGCGTAATGCGAGTTTCGATCGTCGCGATTGCTAATTCCGCTTTTGTGTCAGCCCAAGTTCGAAGGTCTGTTCGGCAAGGCCGCGGAAGGCCATCTCGGTGCCACACGGTGATTCATAGTCCCAGTTTTAACATTTAGACACGATTACGATAAGCGCAAGGGCAGAGCGGATCGCGAATCGAGCAATCGATGGCGAGGGAAATGTTGATTACTTATTTATCCGTAAAATAAATATATGACTCATAAGGTTGTTGTACTTTGGGTATCGTAATCGTGATCGCCAACTTGATGTTTAAGATAAGTGTTAATATCGATCGTGATTCGTACACGGATATGTGAATTCCGTGAGTGTTTATTTCCTCTGGAATAAACTACAAATGGGTTGTTTTACTTATTACATTATAACTTAAAAAATGTACTATAAAATTACAAAAATAGTTAATTGCATTTTATGGAATTAAATAAGCACTTATTTAGAAAAACGTTAGATTTGAAGCTTTTGCAACAAATAATTCGGAATTAAATTTTAAAAGTCATTATTTCTTTAATATTTTATGACAACTAAATCATATTAAGTGTATTTATTATTGTACATACTCTTAAGCTACTTTGTTGTATAATAAACTGCTAACGCAAATTTACAAACTTGTTCTCTTGCTGCTTTACAAAATACATCAGCTAAATGATCTAGATAACATGACATATAAACAATCTATGACGGCATTTGGAGTATTTATCAATGAGAAGTAGTGATATCACATAGGTAGAGCGATTATGAAACTTTAGGTCAGTAGAAATGATGAATGATTGAAAAACGTGAGGGAATTTGTGCAACCAGAAATCTTAAGGAAGACATACAATTAAAATAGAGAAAAGAAATAGACTAAAGGCTACTGTTACATCATGTCACTATCTACAAAATGATACATATCAAAATCGTAATTAACTGGAAACGTACAGAAAATCACAATTTTTTTTCTCAACCATAAATCATAGATACATCGCCGAGTCGTACCCATAACTGCGAAATCTATGATTATTATCGATGCGGAAGTGGGACCCGTTATGAACGAAGTCAATTCGATAAAGGTGCCTGTCAAGTGTCCCAATATCCCGCTAACCGCCGACAGCGGTCACGGCCCGCGGGCGGGCGGGCGCGGGGCGGGGGGCCCAGGAAGTGTAGGCGGAATCGGCCCTTCTCGAGGGCGGGCGGTGTCTAATGATTGACAGCTCATAAGGCTCTCTCTCGGCGTTAAAACATTACTTCGGGGAAATCAATATGTTTCCTTTTCGAAGAAAATGCGTCGAAATTGACTTCATAAGGTCGTAGTAGTCTAAGGACTTAACTTGGAAAATATACAGGTTGATCGACTTATTCAAGCAAATGCGCGACATACTCAACAGATTAGCAGTGCCTACAGTATGATTAGAATGTTTTGAAATTAATAACTTTGTAATTCAATTTATAGGTCGTTATGCTCATATATGTATTGTGATAAATTAAGTCGAATAATCAATAGGCTTACGTATATTTATTAATTTAAAACGGAATAATGCAATTTAAAAGGGATTTATATTTAACTTCAAATGTGAACCCTTAAATAATGACATATGCTTCCATAACAAAATCTTTATTCTTAAAAAGGCTAGTCGCGAACTTTTACCACATAGTATCATTTCGTATATTATATTATTGTGATAAATAACTCAAGTATACATTTATATATCAGTGGCGTATGTATGTTTCCTTTCTTTTCCAAAAATTAGACTAACTGCAATATTTTATTAAGTTAGTTATTTTTTATTAGTTAGTTAGCCAGAAGTAAAGATTAAGTTTTAGATTAGTTAGTAGCGAGTAGAATTTAAGAACTTTAGATGCACGATCAATGTGCATGCTGAATTTTATTATGAAAAACGCAATAAATTTCTTATCAAAAAAAACAATAAAATGAAGCGAAATGCTGTCAACCGCTAGAACTAAAACAAATATGATACACATTATTCTCCGGCACGAATCGTAGTGAAATACCGGGGGGAAGCTGGTAGAAGATAAATTATCACCCTAACAAATCGGGGCTGAAATCTATCGCGGCGGGTCGAGGGGCGAGGGCGGTTATTTGCAAGGGCTACCTAGGGCTGCCAGAGGGCTGGGTTTGACCTGAATTTTAGGCTAACACATCTCTTAGGATACAGACGAAAGGTATTACGACCCTAGTAGAAGCGCCTACGGCCTGTACTTAAGTAGGCTAACATGATGTTACTTTGCATTATCTAGTACCACCTCTGTCTTTGCATTGGGATTAAAATGATTGATAAAAGACAGAAGACAAATTAATTACCAATATTATCAATGAAATAAAAATTAAATGAAGAGTAATATTTTTTAATATGTAAGCGAAATATCATACACTTTCTCATTCATCACGAGATCTCCGAATTATAGTTCCGAAAACGATTTATTTTTGAAATCACATGAAATGGGGTAAAAGGAAAGTTTAATTATCTACGAAACTTTTTTATACAGAAATCGATATGTGAAATTAAATGTGATATCAATATTGCTTATTATAAATTCTGAGTAACGTTTGGAAAAGTTGTAAAAACTGAAAGATGAAATGCGTGACCTAGATCAAAACTAAGAACAAAACGGAACCTTAATTGAAAGCACGAACGAGATTGGAACGACAGGAAAATATTTCCATACAAAAAAAGATAAGAGGACACATTTTATGTCTGCCCGGGTGGAACCGGAGAGGAGGGCTAGTAGCATTATTTTTTTATTGAAGTAGTCTCTCTCTCACACTAATAACATGGCGAGGACTCACGCGTAACAGTTCCTCTGTTTAGAACTACGAGCTCACTCAATAGTATCACCTAATACGGAGCCAATTAGAGAAATAGCGTTGGAGATTAATTGTCTATCTATCGTTTTATTTTTTTATTTCGTCGCGTGGATGATTGCGACTATAAAAAGTGCAAAACCCGGTCTATAACTAGACCGAAGTGTCGTGCTTAGTCCTGAAATAACTGTGCCCACGAAAACGCATTTACGTTATTTATAAAAATAGAGCTGGGCAAGTGCGAGTCGGGCCGTCATGGAAAAGGTTTCGTACTATTTACACTAGTCCTCGGCGAGATTAAGGAACGTGTTTGGGATACGTTTTCTTTTAATCGCTATTTTGCCATTCCGTGGGAATTCATAAACATAAAAGTTAAATATTATTTATTTGATTTTAGTATTAGCACTTTCAGAAATAATAATTTCTTCCTTTATCTCAGAAACTACTAAATCATAAGATTTAGGGATAAGGAATGCCCATATTTTGTGTATTTTCGACAATATATTTAAAACTATGTAATTTAAGAAAAAAAATCGTTTATTTGATATGTGACATGGTGCATTTAATCAAAGTTTTTTTTTTTAATTTATTGATTGGCCCCTCAAGATCAACCCTAAAAATTGGAATTCGTTTATTTACTAAATTTGTTCTGTTAATAATTAAGTTGCATTGGTCTGCATGTGTACAAAACCAGAACATTTTTTGCTAATAGATCAGATAACATAAAATTTGTCCGACATATAGTTATACAAATATGAAAGTGATCCTATAAGGGTATTAAATTTTTTATCGGGTATTCAATAAGGGTTCCTTTTTTTTTTTGACATATCCTAAAAATTATGTAGATCAACATATAACAATTCATTAAACATTTCATATTTGATATTACCAATATTTATAACTATGAAAAATATTTAATTAACAGAAACTGATTCATAATAAAAATGAATTTTTAGCAATTATTTGCTATCATTTTAAAAGTATTTGGCTAAAAAAGGCGTAAAGGTTCAGTAATGGGCCTAAAAGCTTTTTCTTTATATAACGTCGTTCAAAAACAATAATCAACATATACATTCGTACTACCTTTAATTGTAAGTACTGGTCTGCATCAGGAATGACGGACGTGCGGAGCCAGCCGATATTTGTGCTACCTTTAGCCAGGAACTGGACTCGAGATAATTGATAGATACTATAATGTGTCAAGAAATATGTGGGTGAGGATAAAACCTTACTTTTAAATTCTCTCTTCCTATCGTGTTGCTACTGTATTGTTCTCCATTTTCTCTACACGGTGCAAAGCTCAACTTTTGGAAGTTGGTATACCTCATCCGCAAACTCCTTCATTTTTATTGTATTCTGAAGCAACGAAGCCCATTTTTGGTCATCCGTGGTGTAATAACTCATCTCTTGTCTAAATAAGTTCATCTACGTACTCTCGCATAAAAAAATACTAAAAGCATTGGCATTTTTTTTTTGTTTCTTTTACCGTAAACCTAGAGTTCGAGTTAAGTAAATAAAGTCAAAGTTGTCTTAAAATATAATATGACTATAATAACCCTCCAAAATCATAAGGTCAAAAGATTTAACATTCTCTTAACCTAATCTTCTTCTGATGTTAATAATTATTTTTCTTTCGAGGATTCTATCCTAGGGAATGGAGATGCTACCTGTACTAAGTCTAGTACCTATACTAAATATACTATCTATGGCACGTCTATTGGTGGTTAGACGCGCATATGTTATTTAATAATACTATATTATACTATATTATACTGGTGCGCTGATAGACATGATGACCTTACTGCTCTTGGTGATATGCTTGATGATATACCAAATATACGTGGAAATTATATACACGTGATAATTATATTGGCGGTTAAGATAAATAAGAATTTTGGCATTAAGTGTTCCATATATGTCAATCCTCTCGAATCAATATTCAGTTCGTTGGATTAAGGTTCGTAGTGGAAGAACAGATTTGACAGTTAGGTGTGCGTCGTATACCGCATATGTTGGTACAAATTTCAGGCAAGCGTTTAAGTGATGCGATTACTTTCTTTAAAGCAATTGCTACTTTCAAAATTGGTAATGCAGCTGCAGTTTCTTGTGTCGCTAGTAAAGATTCAAATATAACAAATTTTAAGTCACGTGTACGCGCGGCCCAGTTCGGTGTGTAAAATGGTTGTACCTCACTTCCGTTTTTGTGTAATATAATATTCAGTCAAGTGTAAATCCACAATAATTTGATGACACATTCCTTTATAATTGTCGAGTGGTCTTAGCACGTACTTCTAAAATCCGGGCACCTCTGTTGGAACACTTAGTCGGTGACGAGTCGGTTTACTCGCCACATGCGTCGTCGGATCCCGGGCCATCGGTGCAAACTTCCGACTGCCGTCGCCGCGGTGTCCATGCCGTTATGTCACGAAACAAATTTGTAGTCTCAGTTGCCATACTTATTTTAGCAATCCGACGGCATCATTCCGAAACATTCTTACCGCTTATATATATATATAGATATATATAAATGACGCATGTGGCGAGTAAACCGACTAAGTGTTCTTAACAGAGGCGCCCGGATTTTAGGGGTACCTGCCCAAGACCACTCGAGTCCTTCGGTGAAGTGACAGTCTCGTGACATTGACACGTGGCGTATTAACAGATGCACCACTAAGATAGCGCGAGGCGTATGCAGGACTGAGCGTAAACGAGAAACTAAAAGCAGCCTTGTTTTTGTTAAACATCTCACAGAACGACTCGTTAACGGCGGACTGTCTCCACAGCGTGTAACGATCGTGTGTGAATGGCCCAGTGTACTCCGTTCGTAACGTGGTGTCAAGTTCCGTGTATCTGGATTGCAAAATTAGTCAGCTCACATGATTTGTCTCCAGCTAAGTTGTAACCCTACGATGAAAACTTTCATTTCTGAAAAGCTGACCTTAATAATTTAGCATCTGAACCTAATCCCTGTAAATGTCTAGTACTCAGCTAACTAGCCCAGGAATCAAATCCCACTTCTTGTCCGTCATGAACTCCGACCTTTCCAAACCTACATCGTCATGTACGTCATGCTATCACTCTACGTGTCGACCGGGAATGCATTTATGTGTGCATTTAGTTATAAACTACGTGGAATGCGTCTCCTCGCAATGATTAGCCGAACGAAACTTTTTTAAAAAATTCAGAAATAAAATTAAAAATACGTGTTTATTATTTTTTTGAATTCTACGTATTAAAACAATAACCTAGTTTCAAATTGCTTCTTTGGACCTTATGATAAAGATAGCCTCCCTAACAAAAAAATAGTTTAAACGAATCTAAGAATATTATTACGACAACTGCATCAGTATACGCTGCACCGTGCCGAGACAGCCCTACAGCACAAGGAAGCGGCCCGCAGCCCGCGGCCGCTCCCCGACGCCCGAGGCGTTATCGGCTCGTAACTTCGCGCTAATGTTTCCGGCTCATTGTTCGCGCCGGTTTATAATACACGCCGCGCCGCAAAGCCGGCCGCCGCGCCGGATCGACGGGTGCGCAGTGCCGGCGCGGAGTTTGTCGATGGCCAGATTTGATCTGGAACAATTCTGGACCGGCTCGTCTATCGGAACGCCTGTTCGGAATATAATACGTTTCGTTTCCGAGCGGAGTGAATAAATTTTGATTACAGTACGTGGAATAGGAAAAGCAAGTTAACCACGTTACCGGTGCATAAATTTAACCGTGATTACTGTAAACATAGTTCATCTACGGCTATCTGTGGACAAATGTGATTGAGGTTTATTCTAGTTCCGTATTTTATAAACACGCTAAGGCGGCGGTTAACCGCTATTATAGTCACTTATTAATTTGATTTTATAGATAAGACGCGGCAATTTCCACGCCGTTTTCGGGAGCAGCCGTCGAGCGCTCACCGAACCGTTTCACGTACTATTTTCAATCTCCATTAGTAACATCGCCTTTAAGTTAGAGACTTAAAAGGAAAACACGTTTTTTTCTAATAGGTACTCTACGAAAGCTATAAAGAATGTTTAACCTTCTACGCGATTCAACAATACAGATTTATGAACATATATGATTTCATATATAAATATGAAAAGTCATCTAGGCCAAAAGTATTAATAATATAATTGTATATTTTCAATGAAATAATATCTATAAAATTTACAGGTAGTTTTATTCCAAAATTTCTTCAGATTATTTGTGTACGTGCAAATCTTTAGGAGCAAACAAGCCGAATTGTGAATATACTTTATAGCATTTCTACTCCTTACTTATAAAGAAAAATTATAATATAGATTTTCCATTCGCCTATAAAATCCAAATTTGCTATATATATATCTCGATATCTGTGTACATATATAGATTCTGGAAGAGACATTGAAATACAGACAAAAGGCTCGATATTTTGTTTTGAAATGTGATGTGACTCAAAATTCATCAAACCGCGTACAGTCAATGTTATATCGCTCAGCTTAAGCGGTCACATTTAAGTTATTCGGTTTATCAAAGCTGGTGCTTTAGCGTGTTTTCATCTTACTAGGACTTAAGTAGCCGAAACGAGTGAAAGAACTATTAGCTAAGTTCATTATGATGCCTCCACAACTAGCTAACACACCATCGAGTATCAGACTAGCGTACCTACCGATAAAGGGCCGTTTTATTAATTGTTTCCTAATTAATGAATCTAACATGACTGTAGATACAAAAAAAGTATATAATCCATTACCTGGTTAATACAACACTGAATACAGTAGTTTTATGAATTTTTGCATGAGCTCTTATGAAATGATAAATTCATATAAAGAGAAAAATGGTTTCCGCTATTATTAAACGTGTTCTAACGTTGCAAGAGCTAAATTGCACAAATGGGTAATTTTATACGGAACGCTCGTAGCTTCATTGTCGCTAATGCTCCATTTTGCTGCTGCGCTCCGAGCTCTTCAGCGTCGGCAGGTGGCGCGGTCATCTCCAATATGTTCTTATTTTTGCTAATAGTCTTCCGTTACCTTTTACCCATGAACGATATTGCCGCAATACGGTAATGTTGTATTAGAGTCGAAGGTTAAAATTCATAGACTAACCACTAACCGCTATGATTAACAATATAAATGTAATATATGCTTGTTTTATTTACATTTAATTTGCAAAGCAATATAGTTACTTCTAATTTATGTTTCAGTCAATTAGAATTTTATAAAAATATGATAGTTGCGTTTTAACCGTGCTTTAAAAAACTGTTTGAAAACAAAGATAAAGTAATTTTAATACAATATATAATATGCAAAATTAAAGCAGTAAATTAACAAACATGAAATTTGAATTATTCAACTTTACACCTAGAAATAAAAATTAATTAAATGACTTAACTAAATATTAAAGATAATATCTATATCAATCTATATAATATATTATAAGATATATAAAAATAAGCATATTAACCTATATATATATATTCTCTGTTCATTAAATATTTTTCTTAACAAAAAAAAATTATACACTTATGTACTATTATGTTACCCGGTACGAAAAAAACAGTTTCTAGAATTTGTGTATTTCTATCGGTTTGACTGTTTGTCTGTACACGCTGGTCAACAGCAACTGCTTAACCAGTTTACATTGATTTACCGTAACAAGTTTCTCATAACATTTAGTGTTAGTGTCATTCTAATCGGTTCAGAAAACAAACGTTATGTAATTCTATACATATAACAAAATCGTAAGATAGCCGTGTCTGTATATTAATCATTTTCTGTATGCTATTGTTTGTTACCAAATCGAAACCGTGACCGGCAACGAAATCAAAATTTCAAGCGGAGCAGGGAGTAGAACGTACAGTCAAGAACGGAAAGGGTCGAAATCGCGAACGGTACCAAGATCGAAATTGAATACGGGACTAAAATCATAATTAAGCGTGACTGCAATTGGAATAAGGAGCAGTACCTAGATCAGAATTTAAATGAGGACCGAGATCGAGAGCGGCCCCAAAATCGAAATCTACTAAGATCGAGACAGAGCTCGGAATCAAAAGCAGATTCACGTTAGCCATCGGAATCATGACTTAAAGCATGTTCAGTCGATATACAAGATGAAAGAATTAATTACATGTCTACGCGGGCTGAGCTTAAAGATTAAAACAAAAATAATTAAACTTATAATACAAATATGTCACCCCGGGTTAGGCCAGTTCTGAAAATCTCTATTGTACTAGCAGCATTGTCGCATTGGACGGTCCCAAATGGCTCCCGGAACAATTAGGATCTCAAGAACGAACGACCCGGTACGTAGTTATATTAATACGAAAATATGTTTTTATACTACAGTATAAGAGTTCAGCAAGAACCGAAATAAATAACAGAATTAAAATAAGGCGCAGTCAAACGACCCTATAAAAATAGGCGCGGGCGACTGTCGGCGGTCGGCCGTAGAAATAACTGTAATAGGAATTTAATATAACCAGTGGTCCGTTCTGCTCGCCTTATTGCGGAACGTTAAATCTAATTTTCATGGAATGCCTACGCGAGCGTAGAGCCGAGCTTTCGGCTGCAGTGCTTCTACAATAACTTGATAACTTGAAAAGTAATTTGATTTTCAAACGCGCGTTCTTTGTTTGTCTTTAATTCGTATTAATATCTTTCTGTTGTTCAATAGGACCCATTCTAAATGTTCTGTCGATATTCATATGTATGATTCTTTTCGTCCTCGGCCTTGTACACGTGGACATGAGCGCATTGAATCATTTTTAAGTAATTCACTATTTCTATGTATTGTTGAGCGTAGCTCAGGGTGATTTCCTTTAGGACCTTTGATGAAGTTCACGTTCTTAAGTGTTTAAATAAAAGGTAAGAAGAAGATGAGTATTTATGGATCGGTTCTTCAATATTTCTCTTTAGGAATCGCTCGTACCAATCTGCTTTTCTATCACTATCAAAGCTTGAGCACTTGCACTTCAGCCCTTGTCTCCTTTTCTATCTATCACTATATTCTTGTTCTCTTGTTTTTCGCGCATTTGGATTTTACTCGTAATCCAATTTTGAATCGAACGCGAACCCTCTTTAGCGAGACTAAACAAGGAGGCCTGATACCTCACATGCCACCTACACCTAACTTAACTATATAGTATAATATATAGTATTATATATCGATCTCATTCTATCCTCGCTCTTGACGACGTTCTCGAATAGGTTTCTGATCTCGTTCTCAGTTCTGGTTGCGATATTTTGATTCTCGGTCTTGATCCTGATCCACGTTCTTATCCTGGCGCCGATCGAGTCCTTTTCCTATAAATTTTTTACTTTGAAGATTGCAGTACAACAGTAACATTCACTATATTCTGTATTCTAAGATGGAGACCAAAGCATTGATAACCATTTATACGTAAATTGAAGATTACAGTGCAACAGTAACATTCACTATATTCTGTATTCTAAGATGGAGACCAAAGCATTGATAACCATTTATACGTAAATTGAAGATTACAGTACAACAGTAACATTCACTATATTCTGTATTCTAAGATGGAGACCAAAGCATTGATAACCATTTATATGTAAATTGAAGATTACAGTACAACAGTAACATTCACTATATTCTGTATTCTAAGATGGAGACCAAAGCATTGATAACCATTTATATGTAAATTGAAGATTACAGTACAACAGTAACATTCACTATATTCTGTATTCTAAGATGGAGACCAAAGCATTGATAACCATTTATATGTAAATTGAAGATTACAGTACAACAGTAACATTCACTATATTCTGTATTCTAAGATGGAGACCAACGCATTGATAACCAATTATACGTAAATATGTAAGTATCTACCTATCGTTGACAGCTAATATAGTGGCTATAGCGCTGGATCGTGTTGGACAAACAGAAACTTTGTATAATGCTATCGTCAATTTATCGATATAGTAACCCTTCCATGTCAATAGATGACTTTATAGCAAATTGTCTCCGATAACATATTCATGTTTTAATCTTAAAGAAAACATAGTGGCCAATTCGAAATAATGTTTACTAAGTATTTCTCAAACATATAAACTATATATATCCATATCAGTGATTTTTGCAATTGGATGTTCTGTTGAAGTAAAAAAGCATTGAAAATATGTACTTTTTTTTATTTATAAAAAAAATTCGTTACGTTATTAGGATAATATTATGATTATAAGGTATAGACGTATCAACTCGTCATCTAAACTGGAATCGAAGCCGAATTCTCTAACCTATAAAGTCGGAGTTTTATCCATTAACCTGTAGAGGACGGCATTGTACTGAACAATTTTCAAAGCAGTGTATCTTATATCAATGATTTTTCATATTTTCGTACTGAACATTGAGACTGTTTTATTGTTGATAATAAACAAGTATTCTTTGAGCGATTGAGCGACTTCGCTGTCAATAATTACGATTATACTCCCAAATTTGTTCTTCCAGTTCATTTCGCTTCCAGTTCCATTTAGAATTGAAAGTGCAATAAAGAACAGAACTAGGAGGCATTTGTCGAGGTCGTAATCTCGATTTCAGTACTAGCAGGCCGAGATAAGCGGAAAATCTTTTAATTTCTACAAACGCTAGCGCTTTAACGAAATTTCGATTCTATACATTTAGGAATGATACATGTGTGGAATTGATATCAGCTTATAAAATGTCACGTGCTATAGAACAATATCGGACACGTTAAAACATCTGTAGAATTAAAACATTTTGCTGTTTGTCGCAACCGCTTCGTACCGCTCTATGTTTTGATTCTTGCTTTCGATTCCGATCCAGATCTGGTTCTATCGTGATCTCAGTCCCACTCACGCTTCTAATCATAGGCCCAATCTTGATTCCAATTTCCATCCTACCCTCGACATCAAACTTGATCAAATTATCTTCCAAGACTACATTACCGGAAGAATATCTATCCAATGTTCCACATTAATAATATGACTGGGCTTTTAAGAATGGAATTACTTTAATTTAGCTTTGTTTTTAACATTGTTCTAGAGTTTTTCGGTACGGCCTTCACAAATTTTAGTGACACACATTTTGCAAAGGATACTTTAGGTAATTTTATAAGAAAGTCGGTTAATTAAGATTCTTTTTTTTATCAAGTTAATTGGCCATCGCCGGTCGCGACACTCCCTTCGGACTCCCATTAAAGTGAAGACAGTTTTTTTTTTCTTCAACAACTTCTTCTCTCCCGAATTTCAGGTTATAAAGTTACATGTTGAGTGAAGGCCCTTTACCATAGAAAAGAATAACTATCCAGGGTCTGCCTTGCGCCACGCACGCGTCTTCTGAGTGTTTATGTTCCTAGAAAAACTTTTCTCCGTCGCACGATATCAGAACATAAGAAAACAGTCCGTGCCATAAAATTGCCAAACGAGAATACTCTTTTTTTTCCTATTACGCACATTGTATCTTGATTTCGTCGTTTGGGATAAGGGACGAAATTAAAACCCTTTTTTTTTAATGCAAGAGCGCTCCAATTAAAAGGGCACGACGCTTTAGATGGCTCTTCCTGTTAGCAAATTAAAAGAGATTAAACATTAAGCGCTCTGACAAAAAAAATCTGATTTAAAACTTTTACCTCAAAATTAAGATTAATCAAACATTTTTGGTCGCGAGTGTAATAGAGTTGCCTAACTTCTCTTCTTTACAACCTACCTCCGGTTTGAATTTTACAGAATAATTAAAACACTCGAGGAGAAAATACTCTTCTAAGATATTTAACCTTCTTACAATCACAACACTTTGATACAATATAATTAGTTATCCTGATTTACCTTTGTATTATATTCAATTAAGGTATATCAATTTATTAAACGTAACGAGTATCTACTTAGGGCACCGTTTATGGATTGGATGGTGGATGGATTGGTAATAATTTAATAAACGCGTCTCCGCACGCGTAGACAAAATAAATTCCTTCATCTTATCATATACCGACATATAAATTCCTTCATCTTATCATATACATCTTATCAACTTATAACATCATAATCGGTAGGTATATACCGACCGATTACGATCTTAATCATAAGCCCGATTGTTGTTACGTTCTCATATCCCATTCTGTTCTCAATGTCATTTTGTCTCATTTTTGACTTCCAACGCTGTCTCGCTTTTGATTTCGAACCCGCTCTCGATTTAAGTAGAATCCAATTCTGATCCCGCTTTCCATCCAGGTCTTGCTTTCGAGTCTGATCTCTCTTTATTACGATTCCGATGTCCCCGTTTTCGATTTTGAACCTTCCCGACCTCGGCTCTCGATTCTGCTCCGTGTCCTGTTTGTAATTTCTATTGCAATAGCGGTCACAGTTCCATTTTTAACTAAACTGGGGCAAGTCCTAGATTCAAAGTAAAAATTGTACTATATTACTCGGAGCTATTATAACTTTATATGAGTGAATAAATTTTTGGATCAGTAACAACACAAATATGCAGGTACCACCAAAACTAAATATTAGTAGTCCATTTTACTCAAGGAGTCTTTTATTATTAAAGAAATTCCTAGAATTAGTTTAGTAGTTCGGTTCAGTAGCAAAAAACATATTGTTAAATAAAAAACGTTTTTAAAGAGTAGCTTTTATACTTTTTTTAAAAATTCAGTTGTACCAAATCAAAAATAATAATTTTATGTTGTGCGATTAAGGGTTATTTATATATGTAGTATAATAAAATAGATCGATTGTATTCCTGCTTAAAAGTATCTACTTATATAGGTACAATATTAGTTTAACCACTAAAATAATAAATATGCGTAATTGTACTTTATATTTTGTTACATCAAATAATTTAAAAAGCTGGTAAAGCAAATAGAAAATAGACAAAGAGGAATTTAAACTAAATAAATTTCTTGTGAGCTCGATAGAGATGCGTAGTTTTATTACAGAGTTCCTTTGTCCAACTTCCAGCTTTTTCAGGAGCCGGCTATTATGTAGTACTAGAATGCTTGGCGAGACAAATCAGCTAAGCCCAAGCACCACGATTCTATTGTTTAGTTCAGAAGTTCCTATGACCACCTGACATTTCCATCTTCAGACTCTGCAAATGATGCAGCACCAAAGTGTAGCGCCAAGGCAAAAGAAATAAGCTCAAACATAATGTGTTTATTTGTTTAGTTTTGAAGTTCTTATGGTCACCTTCAGACTCCATCAACAAACAAGCTCCATGATACCACATAAAGGCATTGTTTAATTGTATCAAATTCGAGACTAATCGAATTTCAGGAAGAGGTTCTGATTTAGCTTTCAATATTTAACTCACATATACTAACATGCCAAGTCAAATGAAAGCTTGTACAGACACAGACAACGTGAGATACGTATATTAGTTTCCTTTGTCAGAAGTCTTACCTTCGGCAAGTACAACATATCGCCAGTGTCGTAATAATTGGATGAATGGTTTAGAAACGGTATAAATGGCTTAGACACAAAAAATGAACAAAATACAAATACTCATTCATATATATTAACACAACTCCGTCCTCTCTACATAATTGTGTAAGGCGCATCTTACTACTTTTATTAAGTAATATTTATATCAAAATTCTTAGTCCTACCTAGCTCCATAAAAAGTGTCATACAAAATTGAACCTCCTCTTAATCCGATAAAAAGCGAATTTAGCACGCATACGCACAGACAAAACTACATGAAAAGAAATAAATATAGCTGCTAAAGAAATAAAAGGAATGATTTTTTTTATAATTATCATACGGTGCATGGAAAACACAGAGCCTTTCATTTGCGAAATTACATGTTCTCACTTTATAACATTTTTTATCAAAATCATTTTTATCTACTCTTTGCGAAATTACATATTCAGACTGAACATAATTTTTTGCCAATGTCTGCAAAATCCTTTTCAAGTTGTAAAAGAACATCCAGGCAGATAAGCTTATCTATCTAAGCTTATCATTTGCACTAGGACATGTTTTGACTATGCACTAATTTTTAACAAGATCGGTCAAACAGTTCCAAAGTTATAAAAAATTATAAAAATATACAGATGGACAGATAGACAGACAATATCCTAAATTTGCGCAATCACAATTAGAGGCGACTAAAGTGCTTATAACTATTCTGTGCGGAAACATGGAAAAAGTGTAACAACGTACTTTTTTCCAACTGTTATACATTTCTTTGTAATAATGGCTTCGGAACCCTATATAAAAATGGTCTGATATGCTCTTGGCCAGTTTTTTTTATTTTTCAAACATACCCGCGGTTTTTTTTCTGTGGGCCTAGAATATTTTTTTTCATATTTTATATCGGTCGATCTTGCTGTCAATTTTGATTTCGAAGAGGGATTCTGTTCTCGATATCAACTTTGATTCCATTGCCGGATTCAGTCTTAGTTCTGATACTGATCTTGGTTCTCTCTTGGGCATTTATATCAATGATATAAAAATATTTTTTATTGAAATTTATATATTTTTAAAATATATTTCAGTGGAGAGTATAATTTACGTTTTTGTAAAATTTTATTATTAGGACTACAAACAAGTTTCCGCCGTTTTTTGTCAATAAAATAATATTTATTGTGAAAGAAGAGTAATTTAATTTTAATCAAAGACTTGTCCATCACTAGCAACTACTTTTTTCCATCTTTCAGACAGCGTTCAGATTCCAAGTTTGAAGAACCCCTTATCTTTTGAGGCTATCCACGAATCAACCCAATTTTTGGTGTCTTCTTATGATGTGTTCCGCTGCTCTAGCAGAGCATGTGCCATTGACCGGAACGGATGATAGTCGGATAGTCAATAGTCAGACGCAATGTCTGGTGAATACGGCGGGTGGGGTAGTACTTCCCAATCAAGTGTTTTCAAATAGTTTTTTACCTGAACCGCTACATGCGGACGAGCGTTGTCATGTAGAAGAATAATTTTGTCGTGTCTGGAGTAGTATTGAAAGCGTTTCCCTATTGGTTCAATGTTCTAATGAGGATTCTTATGATCTGGATTGCATTTGTAGAAGATTTTTCTTAAGCAAAACCACATTGGCTATCAGATATGGATACTAATTGACCAACTGTTACGCATGTTTTCTGAGATTTTCAGCCTGTGTAAGGTCAGTTTTATAACTCCGTGGTAGCCGCAGTCACTGACATCTCCTTTATTTCTGTCAGGTACCAGGTAACTACGGCGCCATGACTCCGGGTTCTTCATGGAAATAAATATTAAGTTTAAGAGTTTTGTTGGTCAGTTTATGTCGATGGCCCTGAGCACCTTCTAGATCTATGAGTATGCTTCCTGGTTTCACTACCTTGCTTTTCCACATTTTTCTAAGCGATCTTATAAATTTATATGAAGTAATATTTTGAAGGGGGTGCTTCTGTTTCTAGGATAGCTATCAAGGGTCGACTTGGGGATTATTCATTGAGGCTATATTTGTAATATTAACACAATTTGCTGTTCGAAGACTTCAATATTAATCACACACAATCTTAGTTTCAAAAACGTCAATATCGTAAACGTAACACTTACACTATAACTGTAACCTAACAATTATACTATACCATCATTATAAAAAACGTTTCTCTCGTAAAAAAAAAACAACGAGTAAGGAAATACCTATGGCCTCAGTGCAAGTCCTCAGATGTGCGACACGCATATCTGCAGGCTGCGTGTCACTCTTGGCAACGTAGAACCAGGGTCTCGGCATCGTGGAAATCGCAGCTGACGCAGAGGTTGTGACTTCAAGAATTTTTAGTACATGATATAAGTTATTTTTCGCAGGAACAATTACTGCAATTACTACGGTTTTTTTAGCAGAGTCATTCTAAAAAAGAAGATTATGAATATTTAGAGAAAGATGTATGAACGACACCATACGTTATGCATAAGACTTTGTTAAATACTTTATATGGAGTGGCCAATAAGATTGAAAGTATGTTGCCATTTCATTGGGATACAAGGTGAAGATAACTTGAAATAATAGTGAAAATTTCATTAAAATCACTTACTAATTAACGATTAGGGTTCGGCAGCTATCGCATTGAGAAGTTATCGAACGCCATTAAAGTACTATAAATATCGATAGCTTTAAGGCGTAGTCGGATGTAAAAGCGATAAAATCAGTATTTGCGGAAATTAAATTCAAGATAATAATTATAAGACGGCCGGCCGGCGCTCGCGCCGCCCGCATTATTAGTCGTGATTAATTTTTTTTACTGCCGCTTTTCCAATTTCCGTTTTCTCGCGGAGAAAACGTTAATTAAAATCGGTGAATTTTCAATTTTCTTTATGGATGTGGGGAAAGAGGGGGTGACAGGAAAAAATATTACAATAATTTATTTTAGTAAGATTACTTTCATACGCGATTATGGGACTGTCCGTTCCCATATCTTTCAGAGTCCTACCGCGTTCATAAGCATTAGTTTACGGTATTCTTAATCCACTTTTAGGTATCGTGTGTGTAACGTATTCTTCATTAGATTTTAACTTTCATTATGTTCCGAACGAGTTTACTATCATTCGCATTGGAATCACCAGGTTATATAATGAGACCGTCACTGGCTTTGCCAAATACTCACAAACGCTAAAAAGCTCGCATTCGACTCTAGGATCTCCATACCATGTGTGTTCGGTCACCTCACAACGCATGTTATTTCACGGCATCCGTCATCATCGGTCATGTGAACCATTATTCGGTACAGCCGGTAGGGCGCCCTCTACAAATGTTTTCAGGGAAGTATGCTTATTGTCTACCATTCTCTCATTTAAATTATGTGGTCCAAATTTACCGTAAAAATAAAATTTACAATCGATTATAAGTTAAACAATTACATTTAAAACCGCAATTTCGATTAATCTAAAATGAATTAAAACACACCTCAATAAGTGCGAAACCAATATATAATTATTGTCTTTTCCAGCTATCGTTTTACAAAAATTCTATACACCAAATAAAATGCCTTATTATTGGTTGTGGTTTTTCATTAGTTATATATTTGTTAACAAAGACGTAGTTGAACTGATTATATAAATCAATATATTATTTTCAATATTAACGTTTTGTTGATTCTTAAATATTTATCTTAACAGATAATTTGGTGCATCAGACAGACAGGTCAGACTGAATATAATATGAAATGAACTTTAAGCCCCGATTATGCTACAATACTATCTATGGTCATAAATTCGAGCCAGACTATAATAAATTTGCTAATTATTTGAAGTTATATCGACTAACAGTAATCAGGCGCAGTCCGAAGTTAGCAAATATTTTTTATAGAGTATGGAGGCTTTTAGTTTCAGCTTTAGCTTAGCTTTAGTTCCAATGACCCTTTTTGTTACAATAATACAATAGCAAAATTCTAAAAATACAAATTCCACTCACGTCGTGTCTTTTAAAGATAATAATACAATTACACGGTGTCATCGAGCTACTCTGAAGATTTACTACTCTGTGCTGATTAGATTTGTTTCAAGAAGTCTTTTTATTTTATTTAATTTATTTATGAAGGTTTGATGTTGGACCTGGACGGTAGTTAACGGAATCTTTGAATAACTACTAGGACGCAAAATAATAAAAAAATTAAATTGCTACTTTATGACGATTACATGTGTCTAAACGAGTCCTTTTCATTTAATTTTATAATGAAGGCCCGATGATGGATCTGGACGATAGTTAACGGAATTTTAGAATAACTACTAGATTGCTAAATAACGAAAGCTTTGAATTGCTTCTTAATGCTGATTAAATTTGTTTCAACGAATCCATGTCCAACGAATCAACGAACACTTGATAATGAGATGTTTGCTGTTTTATAAAAAAAAAAAAACACTAACATTACAAAGAATGTGTAGATATCTACTCATAATGATATTATAAGTAAAATAATGTTCCCTATATAAAAAGAAACTTTTTAAATTGAGCTGTATTATATATGCATTATAAGTACAGCGTGAGTAGCTTATAAATGGAAAATAATCGTTAAAGCGAAATATGAATTTAATTTATACATAGTCCTTAGGTATGCCTTTTATACAACTTTGCTAAGTAACGCGGTACTAGCTAACTCGTTTTATTATAATTTAATACTTTTTATTCTTCTTAGTGTAATGATTAAAGATTAAATAGTATTTTTTTTTGTTTACTCTTAAACATATATAAAAGAATATTTCTGTGGACTTTTGCGGTGGAGACCTAACTTACGAAAAGTTAAATGAAACGAACGGATGTAATAATGCAACACATCTCAATGACAGTTCGGCGCATAATGTTAATGAGACAGAGAATAAGAGCGAGAGTGAAGCGCGCTGTCTGCTCTTCTAACTTTGCTATCTCTTAATATGTAGGTGTGGTTGTGAATGTCTGTACGTATATGCATAAAAAATCACGCGGTAAATTATTTACGAGTATTGTTAAATGTTTTTATAAATATCGTTAACTATATGTATGACGAAAATCCATTTTCATGTATAATGCATACGCACATTGGTTTTTGCAGGGTGTGCCACGATATGTCATCGTTTAGGCTTACATATGACGGTATGTTATGTATATTCTATTGCAATGATGTTGTAATATGTGTAATATGACGTATAATATATAATGTATAAATATATAACTTATATAATGTAACTTGTTTGTGATATGTAATTCTATGATTTTATTATGTTTTGTAAACAAATTTATAACACAAACGGCCATCTTATACAAGTACAAAAATTCACCTGTGACACGGCTAACTTTAGACTAATATCAGTGGAGATCGATAGTTTCCTAAAGGTATCTCCCATTGCAGCGTTCAATTTTTGGCACTCCTGCCGTCTATGTACAAACATGGGTGGTTTTTAAATTAATTCGTTTACAGGAAGAAAAAGGATGTTATCACAAATATCGACAAGTAGATTTACCGGTTCTTGCCGTCTTGCATACATCCACGTAAGTATGGGTGACACCCTACACTCTACATGGTCGGGCGCATGTCTGCGCCTCGACACGTGCAGAGCCTTTTCTAACGTCAAACTTTCGAGCCGCCTTTCGACTCTACCCCCGAATTAACATGCAAATTCTAAACGTTCGCGGTAGCTCATAAAACTTATGCAATATACGCGGCGGGCGCGGGCGCCGCACGCGTGATCGCTGCATTGAATTTTAATGGCCCTTAATCATTTTCGGGGGTGTCCCGGGACCTTTTGTGACCGGCGTCGTGAGCGCCGGGCCCCGCCGCCGCCGGCCCGCCGCGCCCGGCCCCCCGCCCCCCGCTGACGGCGGCCGTGAAAAATCAATCCGCCCGACAGCCGATATTTATTACTTTCACCTGAAATCTAAGGAGATCCCGACGAGTCGACAATAATGAAGCCGGCGCTCAAAGACGCCCCGGCTCCGGCCACACGGAGGAATTTAATTTGTCTTCACTCGGAGTTACTTTTTTCGACGCCCCGCAGGGACAGGAGGAATCCTTTACCGAAGCGAGCCGCAAAGTTCTCGAATGAGACCGATCAAAAATAATTATTTCCTCTCCGGAGCGTCCCGACTCCCTTCCCTCTTCTCGTCCTCCGCCACCTCTCGCTGTAACCTTGTCTCCCCCCCACTAAAGAGATCTCGATAGATTTTTTTCCCTCTGTCTCGGCGGGGCGGTCGTATCGCGAGAGAGGCGGCGTTCGGCTCGCTAACGACTGTTATTACAACTACTGACATTCGATTTGCTACGATTTATGTCGTTCGAATTGGAACGATGAAATAAAAAAAAAAGAAAAAGGTTGCATTTAGCTTCGCAACTGTCATTGGCAGTGAAATTTTTGAATGCATACTCAAATATTCATTTGAATCCATCATAATGACCGATTGTATAGGAACCTTTGATTATGCTTTACCATTTAAAGTCATTATCGAGTTTAATTGACGACTTTAATAACTTAATTAATGTTTTAGGTTCAGCTAAGCTTCACAACTCAATATTTTATTTCAGATCGAGAAGTTTTTAAGTTATCCACGCTGGACCAGTGCTGGTCGGAGACTAGTAACGACAGTTGTCACCAATGCGGTGACAACAACTTTTAGTGACGACGAAACGTGTTCCTTGAGATACGGAGATCTGGTTTGAGTTGATTCAACTTAAAAAGTCATCGATTTCTTTGCTCAAATGCAGAGGTCAACATTAGTATCTTCTGGTTAAAACGTTCTATGTGATTCGACTAATCAGATAACTTATTTATTATCCCATGTACAGAATCCTATTGAACGAAAACAAATTATCATAATTCTCCTCATTCATGAAATATCAATAAGCGGAAACAGCCAGATCTTCTTCGGATAATAAACGGATTTGAAGTATGTATTGTGTCTTAAAAGTGTAACATACATTAGAGCTTAGAGGTTATTTTTTTAACGATGCAATAAAACATAATCTAACAGATCCGAAAGTGTTCACATATACAAAAAGGTCTGTTCTTAAAATTCCATATCGGCAATTTCCGAAACTGCGTTCCAACATTCGCCATAATACCACCGAGATGTAAGCGTTTCCAAGTAAAAATATTGAGAGACGGGGGGCGAGGTTTGGTAATCTAAGTTTTAATGGATATCCTTTGAGAGGGCCCGCGGGCCGGCGTCCTCCGCGGACCCGGGCGAAGTTCCCTAACTTATGCCCTGCGAACTAAAGCCGTCTCTCTTTCATTCTCTCTATCCCTTTCTTTCCTCTCCCTCGACGAGGATAGGCATCGGGTTGTTATACATTTTTCGATTGTATTATTTCATCGTTTGCAGTACGAGTGGAGAATCGTGATGATATGCAGGGCGCACAAAGTTTCATACTCCTTATCGTAAATGTTTGAATTTAAATGTTACACTTTTTTTTAATATACTTGCTTTACTGATTAATATTTTTTCGGCACAGACTCACTTTTCGTTCCTTTTCTTTTTCATTTGTAGTCGAAACTCGTCTTTGGTGGTAAAAATGGAATTATGTGAAGTTATTAGAGCAACTGATTTTGTTGTTGAATTTAATTTATTTTATATATTTAAAATATACATCGAAAAAAGACTATATGGCACGAGCAAATATGTTGTATTTGATCGTATCAGTGAAAAAAATTAATGCTATTGCATTACTCGTTTATCAGGTTATTTCATGTTATTTC
>BGZK01003017.1:0-34378 GCA_005406025.1 Eumeta japonica | reverse complement strand
CGTTAACCACCTTCCGGCTTCATCATCAGGCAACAGCACCTGTCGCGATATATTGGAAATATAACAGTCCATATGAGCTTAAACTCGAGTTTCTAGTGACCATTAGTGAGTTCTATTATGCATCTCCTGGCTGCATGATGCGATCAGCTAAATGGTGCCAAATCATGGTATTAATATTCCAATTATGCGGGCCTACATATTTTCACGTCAATATGACATTAGAAGTACGTTAAATCTACTTCTGAAATTTTTCCACACATCCATTATTGATCACATATGAAAGAAGCTAATTAAAGGATTTTTAAACCAAAATAATACGCTTCAGCGCTATTTACAAAAATAAATAAACATTCGTTCTACTGCTAAATATATATTTAGAAGTAGAATGCATGTTCAATTCCATATGGTATTAAACAGTTTTTGCTCTATGCTAAAATCGCTACGGTACAGATACCTTATTGAATAATTTACCCTTATCGATGCAATAAAATACCGGTTATTGCTGTCTCTGTTATATATTTTACTGTAAAATTTCAAGATGGCGATTCACCCATAAATCAATACGCACGATAAGAATATTTAATAAAAAATTATTTATAATAGCGACAGTATTTAAATTAATACTCTATTGAACTTTGAAAGAATAACTTGTTTATCATCATCGAAGAAAAAAATTTATTCGTTTTCAATGTACAAATCTCTGATCACTGACCTGACTGATCAATTTTTGATATTGAATTAAATTTGACCAGCTGCCCCGTGCTTCTGCGCACGTCAGGCCATCGCTTACAAGCGCCGGCGCCGCGTTGCGCCAGCGAAGTTTGACAGCCTGCCACTTTCACTGATCCGGAATTTATTTTCTCTTTTATTTATTTTTGAATTATCAATTTTTAATATTATCAATTTTAATATTTAACTGTATTGAGTTCTATCAAAATAATCACGGACCTAAATAAGGTCTCTTTTTATGACCATAATCGTTATGAAAGATTCGCATAAGTTATATGCGATGAACACACTTTGTAGAATAGTTATGTACTGAATATCCACCAGTAGCGACAATAGAAAGAGAGGTCATCTAGGGGCGCTATTCGTATTATAATTTCATGAAAAATACTACTTTTTCGAAAAATTTCGATCAGGGATTTAACAATAAAGTAATACGATAAGAATTAGGTCTGCCCAACGTGGCGATTAAGAGAAACATCCTACCAAATAAAATATCTATGACCGGCAAAAGGTCATTAAACCATCGATCACGATGATTATAGCTAAAGATCTAGACGAGGACTTAGTTCGTTTTACCCGACCCGTTTTACGGTACATTAAAAATATACGCATGCGTGAGGTAATCAATTTGAGACGATTTATGAATATGATGCGATTGAAGAGCCGCGGCCGGAATTACAGCGCGTCACGGCCGTAAACTCCTGCGCAAGTTACTTCAACGCAAAAACTATCGAGACACAACTCTACGATTGAGCAAGAAGTATTTAATTAGTTTATGAATCTCTCTACCGTCAATTACACGTATCTACTACAGTAAATTTTTTATCGAATACATTCCTGCTAGCGATTTCGCTGCCAATCCAAATCTCGTTCCAGCATCCAATTTTTGCTTTCGGTGCTGTCCGTGATCCCTACCCCGGTCACGCTTTTGATTTTAATCCTAATCCCACACTCCTTCTCGACCCCGTACCGTTCTCAATTTCGGTCCCGGTTCCGGTTCTCGACTCGTCCCGCTTTCAATTCCGATCGGTCAAAACTCCGATTTATAAGAAGCCGGGAAATATGTTTAGTACTGTGAAAATAAAATACAGTCTATGTTACTTTTTATTAACGAAAGTAATTTGAGAAACGATATACCTAGTAGTTTAATTCAGTATATTATAGTACATATCATGAAAAATACATATATGCACTAACTGTCATGATATTTGGTCAAATTGTATGGTACCGAAACCCGTTAACTTCCAACACACCAACGGCATATATATATTCTATATTTACATATTCACATTTTTCTCAACAATCATCAATGTAACGAAATACGGGAAATTATAAACAATTTTTTACGACTAATAAAAAACACATTATTTCCTATTGTTTCATTCTGTTGAAAATTTACGAAAATGAATTAATTCACACCGCCGCCGACGACACTTAAGACGCTAAGAGTGTTGAATGCATTTTGACTTAAATTGACGACGGGGAGTGGGAGTCGCTCAACGGTACCCGAGGGCGCCTCGAGAGAGGAGTAGTTACGTGAAAATATTTAAATCAATGGCGAAATGTAGTTTTATGCAAAACGAAATAGCTTTGACAATTACAAAACCAGTGTTTGAATTTCAGACCAGTTTGGAAAGTCTTTGTTCGGGGATGTGCCGTTGTTTTAAAAACGTATACAGAATTCATGTTTGCTTTTATTTTCTCTTAATTTTTCGTAAATTAATAAGACGATTCATAACCAATCAAAGCGAAAATAAATACTTCAATTGCTTTAATGAGACTCTTGTTACCTGTCCGCTAAAACTCAATCCAAATTCCACATTTGCCCCCATTAGCGCCTGAACAGTTTACATGCGTCGGCGCAGGTCTCACTAAGCCGCAGCGGCAGAGCGTAACTATGAGTACGCTATCTGCTTCACTCTTGCACTATCCTGGCGTTACTCTAAAGCGAGACAAATGATATTGCCGTTTCTTCCTAAAAGACACAACTTTTATTTTAGTGTTTATGAAAATATAAATACTACTTTCGGTATATTTAATTTTTTCTATTTCCATTATGCAACCAAGGAAGTTTTAAATTAAATCCAGATCATAACGTGAAGCATGCGTTTGTGTAAATACCGTAATCCTTTTGATGTACCCTTCATTAGTAAAATGTGTCTCTGAATGATTATTAAATATTTAGATATAAATGAGAACAACCGGCCAAGTCCATATCAGGTCACGTGGAGTGAAGGGTTCCGTAGTTTCCCGTCACAATATTCAAACTTAGAACGAGGATTTTAGTTTGATATTTAGAATGTATTAATTTAATTGCTTTTCACTTCTCCAAGTACATTTTACAAGTTGACCGTCTGCTACTAATTGACTTGAAGAGCCTACGTAATCATTAATAGTTATATATACTGATACAAGTGCCGTAATTTTTTTCACATTACCGAAAACAAGCATTTAGCTGGCAGAGAGAGGGCGACACACTTTACTGTAACAAAAATTAGCCCTTTAAAGGTTAATATCTTAAAATGGTTTTCTAAACATAAAAACGTTTTCACACATCTGCAATATTTTTGGACGACCTATCCAAGGAACTATCCCTCACCATGGGATAAAAGAGAAAACGATTCATCTCCATTTCACGTGTAGGCTAGGTGGTTATCTAAACACGTTTTTTTTTTCAAAATTTTATTTAACCACTTTGTTTACGTGTTCAACATATACACCGATACCAAATTACAGCTTTGTAGTACTAATAATCTGTGAGCTAAGCCGCAAACAGAAGAACGGACGGACATGGCGAAACTGTAAGGGTTCCTTGTTGACTACGGACCCCTAAAAACGAACCATTTCAGAACTTTTATTCGTGTGCCCGTCTGTATGTACTTCGGTCAAACGAGTTTTTTCTAAAACTGAAAAGTACCAGGTTCGACCCTAAGAAATAAACCGCCTCATATGTTATAAACTCAAACTAAACCTATAGTTGCATGATTTGAACGCGTGTGTAAGCGTTGGCTGCCGACGTAGCGGGGTGATCACTCGACACGGCTAGAGTATTGACTCAACATCGGGTCATAAGTCACTCGAAGGCTGTCGAAAATCATTGGAAACCCTTTGCAAATACTTACTTAATATAAAATCTTTCCAAATATTTACTCTGTAATACTACAGGAAACAGTCAGTCTGACACCGACACTGACAGTCCTCACTATGAGAAATAAATTCAGCTAAAATTTTGATAACTTTGAATTTTAGACAAACATTTGATGATTTAACAATTGCTATTGCTCATGTGATTTCCCTTGTCTACCAATTTAATGGGTTTTAAAAACACGCGTTACTACTAAATTCTTTGTCAACCCGTCACGTTTTTTTAATATCTACTTCATCGGACACATGGCTTGCAAGTTGAAATCGCACTTGACAGGGTCTGCGTGTACTATTCGTCTGTAATGTAAAAATTTTTAATTCAAAATTCACGTTCAAAACTGAATATCCATATAGTTTCATCGATAATTAAAATTAACTTCTTTACGCCTTTATATCTTGTCTTTAGGCTGATTTTAGGCCTAGCCGTCGATTTCTTTTCGACGGAAAACGCACAAATTAATTTCAATGTGGAGATTCTTCATAGAGAAGTACATAATTATAATAACAAATTCTGATTTAACTTGCTAGAAATTGTTCATATATATATATATATATATATATATATATATATATTCAAAATTAAGAATAAATAAACAAAACAATGTTATATCGTTTCATTAATATTTTACGATATTTAAATTTATAATATATTATTATTGAACAATAATTTATAATAATTATCTACTTGCATATTGAAGTTTCTATTCCAATTGATTTTCTAAATGACTCTGTAATTCACTACACTTCGAGTTCAAAACAACACATGGTGTCTTCTGCGAAACACTCTCGTTGATGTCTTTTATATGGGACACTATCAACTGACCTGTTATATGTTTCGACAATTTTAAAATGGCTGAAACACTTTTATTGTGTACCTTTGAGTAATTATAAAAAATATTTGGTGCCTTATTATCCATAATCAGGTAACGAAATACATTAAATGTAACTACAACATTAAAATCGATGTCGCTTTAACGATCAAGCTCAGACGCGAACAGAAAGAAATAGAAGATCCTAATGGAGGGTTATGTGCATGAATAAGCTGTGAGATCGCTGATATAGATTGTTAATTTATATTACTACTTAAATTTGTTCATACAGGGCAATTGCTAGCAAACAAAACTGTCAGAATTTAAAGTAAATTTAAGCATCCTAAAAATTAAACTTTATATTATTTATATAATTATCAAGCTGAGCTGATCTTACGATTTCTATACCGATGATGAAAGTGTGCAATAATGACAAATATAGGCGTAAAAAATATACATTAACCGATACACATATCAGCACCTTAAATGTGTTTTAATTCTAAAATTAAAACTATAAACCCTTTATTAATTTTAGGTGAAAATTCGTCTTATATAATTAATAAAATTATTATTATTTGACGATTATCGTCTGTTCATTATATTCTTAATTATTTTATAAATATTGTGTCACATGAATAATATGATCTCTCTCTATTTATATATTTATTTACAGGGGTAACGTAATGTTACAATGAGAGTTAAGATTGACATAATTGTGTCGGTCAATTCATATGCATTTTTCATTTAAAAAATAACACGTGGGTTAGTGCTAACACTAATAACCTAGTAAAACGTCAGCGGTGAGATTAATACTAAAAGGAGTTTTAATTCACTAATTTTATTAAGCAGAAATACATTTTTATTCGTTTAATGACGAGTTACAATATTAGTATTATTTTAAGAAAGCTTTCTGATCGAAAGGAATTTATTGAAGTGTGCCGAACAGTTTCACTGACGATTTTTTTAAAAATCCTATTTAACCGCCTCCTTGAGGCCGTTCAATGGATGTGCACTGGTAGTCTTCAACACTCGGCGATGTATTGAACCAAAAGAAGTGAATCTCACTTTCATGCGTTGAGAAATGCGACATTTGTACAAAGGTATATAAAATTCACGCATTATTTCATTTATTATTATTATATGTGTTTATATACAGATATAAATGATGCGTAATTGCATTATGTATTTAAAAGTATAATTATATTTGCAAGACACTCTTATCGTCCGTATTTATGATTATTATGCAATCATCCGCTTTTTTAGTACATAGCTTTCTTAAAATTTGGCCTTGTCGTAGTAGATGTATTTCGATAAGAATTAAAATTAAAAAAGAACAAGTGCGGGTTCAACTCTCGTGGATGGAGTTCCGTACGATAAATATGTTATCTGCCATGCTTTTTAAATCTGTTCCAAACTTGTTCGTGGTAACTAAAACAATTGCAAATCTAAATTTGTACGCATACAATATTATTTTAAAATCATAAACTTCTTATAAAATTTTATGTAATGTATAAATATAAAACTATTTTCTGTATTTTTTTACAAAATTTTAGACACTATAATTTCGGAGATGAAGGAGATGGTAAATTTTCATGTACTGTAGTGATCGGTATTGTAGTGATAAAGTAGTTGTATTGTAGTACTCTCCGAGGCACGGAGTGAGTAGTTCATTCGATTTAAGTTTAAAATTTATATAATTCTAAAATAAGTAAAAGTAATTTTTATAATATTGTAAATTGAAATAGATATATGAGACCTTTACACAAGTCCTTTCATTAAATATGTCACACGGTACAAATTGCAATTTTTTTTTTGTTTTTTGACTTGTACTCTATATTTTATTATTTACGACGCGTTAGCATTTACGATGGGAAACGATCATACCAACCAGCATACAATAATTCGTCATCGTCACCCATGAACACTCCTAACCCTAGAGGAATCACCGGTATGATGCCGATCTCTCGGGTAGGACTAGGACGCCTGACAGAGGGGGCGGAGGTGGTTAGATGGAGGAGGGGGTGGAATGATGAAAGGGGAAGTGGTCCATCGGAATTTCACTCACCAGACGAAATGCAACAACGGAAGCCGTTACTTCACGCTTGTATTCGGTTAGAAGGTGGTGTCTCGTGGTCCAACGGGCCCGTTTCTTATGCGGTAGCCGAGTCGACTACAGCGTATATCTACCGCGATCGAAGTGACCTTCATATTCTAAATTTATTTATTTACATTATACGTTTGTATTTAGGTCACATAAGTTCATACGTGCACCAACTTTTATAACTGATGGGCCCGGTAAATACGGAGCGAATTGGCCGTTACAGACAGACAAACGAGAGACTTTACAAGGGTTTTTTTTCATTCTAACCTGCGGAATCCTAAAAATAAGCGAGAACCGTAAAATCGTTTATACATGCACACAATTGAAGTCGTTTCTTGAATTGACGCAATCAATATCTGGGTCCTTTTTAGTAGCAAATGTCTCGTAACTGGACAAAGTAAAAAACCGTGCTAGGCCGGTCATTGTACGATTTGCAATATCAATTTAAATGTCTAAGTCTTGACTTCGAACGATGTCTATTTTGAACGATATTTCCTTTAAAGAAGATCAGGGTTTTTGACGCAATTACATTTCACTGAAACTCGACTATGAAAATATTACAAACCAGTTTAAATTTTAAACTCACAGTACGAAGTATTAGTGGAAAACCACGAGATATAGACTAATAGTATTTTTTTTGGAACATCAACATAAATGTATGGAAAGGGTATTTCCTGGGCGCAACTTCATTATCATACAGTAAGCGCAAAAATTTAATTATGTTTCTTTAGTGTGCAAATTTGTCACAACAAATCTTTTAACATAAACAGTAACTGCAGAGTTCGCGACGCCGTAGGTAGGCTGTGACGCGTTAGCGGGCTGTTGTGACACCTTCTAATTTGTTAACACTCTCAACATTGAAGTTGTTCATTTTATAACAATAATTTTGACGTGTTTCGCCTGTGCACATCGCCCGGCCGTCGGCGAAGCGTTAACTGACCATCGAAACAATTTGCTTCTTTTTTTGCCGTCAGATTCGCTTCATTAAGTTAGCTGTAAATCAGGTCCGTCCGTCCGATCATTTTATTGTATTGTTCCGATTCCGTCTGTCGAAACGACTGGAAATTTTCATAATTTACACAACACGGCGGCGCGTTTGGCCGACATGTTTCGTAACGGCAAACTTCATTCTGCAGATAGCATTAATCTGTTGAACTGTCGCCGCACGCGTCTTTAAATTTAATTATCGATGCACCTAAAGTACAGTTTTGAAAGTGAATTTGGCTTTAACTCTATAAGAAATGTGTACTTTAGATATGTAATTTTTCTAGATTTCAGATTATAATAGAAAAGGTAAATTTTACAACAAACTGCCCCTCGAGCGTACACGGACGTAGGTATTGGAAGTAGTTACTTAATAAATACTAAATATTTTTATTTCCTATTAAACTACTAAATATTTCCCTCGTCATATAGAATGTTTACTATTGTGATTATTATTGACAATTAATCAAATAGTATAACATTAATATCTTGTGTAATCCTTAGAAAACGTTATAAATATGTAAAAAGACGAAAAAAAAAATTAACTCAACCGATAATAAACGTGTGGCATAAAATAGATGTTATTTTCAAATAAAAACTTTATTTCTACATCACTATATTCGTTTATTGTATTACATCAGTTGTTTTTACTTCATTGTTTTCTATAAGTGTTAAATTATCCAATAAACTATTGCTCGTATACACTACAATTCGTAATATAATAATACAAATGATAATAAAGATAAAATTTTAACAACAGCGTATTACACTTGACAAGCTATTTCAAACCAACACTGGATGTGCTAACGCGTTCGTAATGCCGCAAAACCTTTTTTTTTTTCTCATAGTGCCATTTTTAGTGCATGTTTCGTTGCATTTATCTCGTTATTTATCATAACCGCAACGAAACATTTTCCTCTGGCGCCCCCTATCAGGTTCTGAAGGACTTCAGCGCCGAGACGTGCTCGCCCACAATCTGCTAATTTTAGTTCGTAAGTCTTGAACCTGAAGCTTGAAACCTGCGCTTGAATCGTCTCCATACGTCGACAATTTCCGGCCCGCCCGCTGGACTCCGACGCACGGTGTGAGTGGTTTCAATCGACTTAAGTCCAGAACTTAACGGGCAATTCGTCCTACCTAGGATTCAAACCTGACACCCTCCGACATGAAGACAACCTTTTTAACCACTGGGACACCGACGGTCTGTCGGCTCTCTTACAGACAAATTCACGAACGATAACTTTGAAAATTTGACAATTTATTAATACTACATTAGTACTACACAAGCGAAAACCTTTATTATCATATATAGGTCTCATAAGTATTAAATTATGAGACCTGTATATGTCCGCCATCACTGTTGTACTGCTATTACGTCATATTGCTATTGTTTATATTATATAAACAATAGCAATATCATCTCAACGGCGACGACGCCCGGTCGTTCGCACGGCTGTAACATACGATTTCGAGCGTGCGTCACTTAGCGTATCTCTAACTCGTCTATAAGTTGAAATACCCAATTGTCGCTTGCTTTTAAGGAGAAAAAGTGAAGCCGCGGTTAAAGGTGATACTAGAAAGTCCATTTGAACCTTCGAAGTGTTTCGAACCTCCGGACATTCCGTGGAAAGTAATTGGCGTGTACCCATTTTATTTTATCTACCTCTTTGCGTAGAGCCGCAGCCGTCGGCGAGATATTGCATCGGTCGTGCAAATTCACGTATAGAAGAAAAAGTCATTAAGTCGGCGTGAACGGTGACGTTGATTTTTCAAACTTTCCGTTCACGAAATACATACAATCGGTTAGCTAATAAATATCTTAAATATTACAAGTCGGAATTGGACGAAATTGATGAACATTGATCTCTTGTAACGCCTCTACATAGTTATAATAATATTAAGTATTTGTGTACTATTTTGAAATAAAATACTTCATGTTAGTTCAATTGAAGTATAAAAATATTTTTCATCAAATTCCATTAACTAAAGTTTGTTAAATCGTCTCGTATACCTAGTGCGTTATCGGATTTTGTTAATCTGTTTTGGGAGTTTGGAAAATAATTTGTAACATATTTCGTTTGATGTGAATTGTTATTAAGATTTTTGTAAATAGTAAAATAAAGAATGAAACAAATCAAATGTAAGGCTATTTTGTTTCCTAATCTTGATGAACTATGCGCATAGAGCTTGAAGTGATCCTTCTACTTGCTACGCTCCTATCTTTTCCTTTCGTAGTCAACAAGAACTCTGTGTGTTTATAAAATTAGAAACTCATTTTCATGTAAAAAATAAGCAACTATATATTTACATATACATTTACAAAAATTTGAACGGTATGCGTGTCATTGTGTATTTTATTTGACGTATGAAAGTACTGCATCGCTAATTTTTAACTAAGATTAAAATTTATCTTATTATTTGCTCAGAAGTAGTGTATAATCTGTTATTCCCATGTTGATCTGAATTTCTGAAACAGTTGCGGTTTTATTAAAATTTAGGAGATTTAGTAACGTCACGCTCGGCGCGCAACGCGCGAGCCGCGCGATGCGATATCATTTTAGATAGCACAATGGCCAGTGACGGACCAGAAAAAGTTAAGTTTAATTAACTTCTAACCATGGACATTAATCACGGAAATGATAAAGTGTATGATTAAATAATATCTTAAGACGAAAATGGTTGTACATGTAAAGAAACGTTGTTACGGTCAATGGAAAAACATACGAGCGCTCACCTTAAATGACGGAAAACGATTGTTTGTAAAGATCACAAATATTAACACTGACGAACACAACTTACTCACAGCACCAGAAACGGAAGTACACACACAGATTTAAATCGAAACGTCAAATTCTCGGCTACCGAAATTGAGCGGTGGCCGAGCACGCCGGCGCCGGCGCGCGCGTGTTGCGGCGGGCGCGGGTTCGACGGCCGGCACACGCGCCCGCCGCGGCCGGCGTCCCCGCGCCGTGTGACGACCCGGACAACTATTTCAAACATTTCTCTAAGCCTCCTTGCGCTCGCGCACGCCCGTGTGCGCCGACGGAAGTGGGGTTATAGCCCCGCGGTTGGCTCGATGGCATTAATCAATTTTTCTAGAGCGGGATTTCGTGTCGCCGATTGCTCTGCTCCGCTATAACAAACGAGTGCAGGTCGATTGGAAAAACGAGTGTTTTCGAGGGATTTAAAAGAAAGTATAATATGCTTAGACATAATATAATTGCGCCAATGTCGTGAACGCCATCTAGGGACTCAAAATTGTATGCTGATGGTAAACTCGGCCTTCCCTAATCTCTAAAGAGCAAACCCCTGATGCCATTTCAACCCAATCGTCTAACTTCTTAAAAAATAATATTTGTAGTAGTCACACGTTCTGAATTTACTCACATAGATCTATTTACACTTATTTGATTACAATGAGACTGTCGGTGTTGTCTTTATACCACCAAAGTCTTAATATATAATATGATACCGCTCAGATGAATTATTGGAATAAAAACTTCAAAGCTCAAATTTGATCGATATTTATCTTTTAATAGATAAGAATATAACACAGGACGACATCAAAAATCACGAAGCAGTCAGAACGTAGATTCAAATAGGTTTGATCATGAACAATCTGCAGCGTCACGCCGTTTTTTAGTCTTAATTTTTAATTTGTACGCATATTTGTTAGGATAGTTTTATTAAAAATCAAGCCGAACAATTCTAAGATTTTTATTTTGCTTTGAAATCAAAAGTTCAAGACATATAATAGCGATATACGCTGTTATCGAATACTATCGAATTTTTATACAGAAGTCAAATACTTCTTTGGGAGAATAATTACAAAGCGAAATACGAGCTTTAGCATTCCAAAATCATAAAAAGCATTCTGTTTAACGACTTTGCTTAAAGAGCACAAAAGGTCACTTTTTACCTAAATCACTCATCGCTTAAAAGTCACCAATTTTCGACGGACTTAATCACCGGTCCATGGTCGTGTCACCCTCACAGGTCTACGCAGCATAGCGCAGAACAACGCTATCCCTATTTCACCATTAATGACTCTTTCAACGGATGGAATCAAGTTTTCCCGAATATTTTAACGAGAGTGTAAATACGTAAAGTAAATGATTGTGACATGGATTCAAGCGATTTCGTAGCACGGCGAGCCGCGCGCCGGCGGCGCCGACGGCGATCAGGATGGCGCACCTGAACAAATATCAATATGAGTCTTTTGTGATAGTCAAATCTGCCGGGCTGAAGACACCAACGCGGTGCTCACACTGATGCATTTTTCGTGCACCGGCGGTTTAAGATATACCAAGAAAACTTTTTACATTAAAAGATTTTTTTATCATTTATTATTTACGCCTGTGAGAAATTTAATAATGTAATTGAGATAGAAGTGTTAATTAAATAAATCAATTTAATTTTGATATTTCTTCCCAAAAAATTACGAGAAACACTGTATATTACCAATAAGTATACTATAATTTAGCGAAACACTTCAAAACGTGTTTTCATAAGACGTTATTAAGAAAATTTTTAAGGAATCATTTCATTTAGTGAAGTAATGAAACGTACATAGTAAAATTTTATAATTGGATGACTTTGAAAAAAGCATTAGCATTCATTATGAACTACAGTGTCTTCAAATATTTTCTAATGAAAGGGCCTAACTACACACAATATTGCGAAATTAATAGTGGATTGTTACCAAATTCCATATTGTATCAACCGTTATCCAAAATCATCTCCTCGTCTAAAATGTACAAATATAGAAATAACAAAATACAGAATTGGCAGGCGGTAGCGCGTTGATGTCTTTTATATGGAGCTACGAAATCTTTATCAATAATAATACCAAGGTTTAGTATTCCCCTTTTTTCTATAACTTTATACAGGGCAAAACTTTACAATAAGACTCACACTTTTAACTAGCAACACATATTTATAACATATTTACCAATAATGTATTTTTAGAAATGTCGTTTAATTATAAAAATACGTCTAGGACAAAAAAAAAAAGTATTTTAATGCGCATGATATAGCAATTTTCGTTTACAAACTCGTTAACTTGAAATCATTTACAGAAAACTGATATGTCGCATGGTGTCAAAACACTTTTCTATTTGTTTTCAAAAAGGAAGATGTAATACAATTTTTTATCGCTTTAACAGCACCCATCATTTTTTTCTAAACACACAACTTGAACTTTGATTATCGCTTTCTTACTTAGTATTTATAAAGTTAGTAAATTGTATTTCAGACTATTATAGGCCGTATATTTAACACTTAAATTATTCAGTTCATCGGCGTGCAGATGTGCTTATAGAGTCTGCAAAAAATAAATGTTTTCAATATGTTAAATAACAAATTATTGTGCTCTTATTACGTAAAGCTATCCTAAAAAACATATTTTTATACATAACTATGACACATTAGACAATCAATTAAAACAATTTTATATCTGTAAATAAATAAATAATTTAGACGAGGTTAAACATATTTGATACGATCGTAGACCTTCATGACTAACCGTACAAATGTTTTCTTTCCTGTTAAGCCGATGCACAGTTAGATGCATTGATACCAAAAGAAAACCATTAGACGGCACCAGCGCACTTAGCGTTGTTAAAGCGAACAGTCGGACGCAGCAAAAGGGTAACACAGGCAAAGGGAATCCCATTAGTCTTCTATATTAGTATTAGTATGGCAATAAAACGAGCGGATTCAGGTTCGATATCTGCGCCGGCCCAATAACTCAGCCAGATTTAGATAGGCCGTGCATGCGACGCAAGACGGATCGGCGCACGCGCAGCTCCTACTGCTCTTTTATCAAGATCTATAATACTTTAAGAGAGCAAAAGGAAATCATTATATTTTTTAATGATTCCTTTTTATGTACCTCGCAACCTATTCGAACGGTATTTATTAATTTTAATAATGTCTGCAATATTACTGTGTTATAAATATTTTTTTTCATTTGTAGTTACTCTCGAATCGTAATCATAACGTTATGATTGTCAGTATCACAAATAATACTACAACGCAACTTAAAACTTGGTCAGTCACCCAAGTTTTAAAAAGATCAAGCGAATTAACTAAACAATACAATATACTATCGCATATACGCATGCAGACTTCGAATCATACAGTCTTCATTCCTATCATCGGACATCCACATATACCAAATAAACAATGGATCCGTGACCGTCGGCGCCCAGGGTCACATTAACTTTTAGCACATTTATTACACTCTAATTGTTCCCAGCTTTGCCCGTGTGAGAGCAGGGAAAATTTCTGCATCCTTTATTTTAATCAAGCATTAATTAATAGTTTTTCCAGTCACAGCGTCAGTTCGGATTTCGGTTTAAATTTTAGTCCCAACTTTGATATCCGTCCTTCTTCCAGTAACGCTCTCGCCTTCATGTTTTCACCGATCTCTATAATAGTCTCATCTTTGATTACAGCCCTGTGTCTTGTTCCCTTCGAAGTTCTATTCTTCAATCGCTCTCAACTCGCTCTTGATTATGCTCTTAAAATGTATTTTGGTTCCTGCCTTGAAAGACTAAGCATGCATACGCCCTATATTTCTTTTTTCATAAACCTTTTCATACAAACACCTATAAATCATCACACGCCTACCTTAGAATTATTTTACAAAATGCGTAATTAATAATTTAAGTTGAAAACGATTTTTATTCAATTTCAAACTAAAACTATAGTCTGTAAAATTTTCTTATGCAAATTTTGTTTTTGTGTTTTACATACTTAAAAGTTGACATTTCGAAAATGATGATTCAGGATTTTAATTCTGAAAAACTACTATCATTCCTAGTTACAGATTTTAATTAAAAATGCGCATAAAATGTATTCCTGTGTTACCTTCTTATTTATTTGTAATACCGATAGGAATAATAGCGCTTCAAGCTTTTCGCCGCGGGCGCTGCTTACGCAGTCGGCCGCGAGGTGGCGCGCGCGTTCGCTCTGACGTGCGCTGTTTAACGCGGCGGTTAGTGATGCGATAACGCGCGCCCAACCTACACCCGACAAGCAAACTGGTACACCAGAAACGTGTGGTGTTGCTGTTTAACTTCAAGCTTTATTCCTTATTTTATGTACTTTATTTTTAAATTGTCGCCGTTGTTTACACCGCTATTTTAGACAGACAAGGTTACGTCAGACATCGATTATTTTAAGCTCTAGGTAGCGAAGCTTTTCTCGTAGTTATGACAATGATGTCTATCAACTTTAAAATTTTTTTTTGGCATAACTTTCAAAGTAATGAACGGATCAAGATCAAAATATAATTTATTATGTTACCAAGAAAAAAAGCTATATCGAAAGCCTCAATTTCCGTTGAAATTTGTGAAGTTAATCGAAAAATATAATAGGTGAATTGTTTTTATTTTTTCTTCAAACAAGTTCTACACGAACCGTAAGATTGGGATCAGATTGAAAGTAATTAACGAAACATTGCAACTTTTCAAAATCTGAAATCTTATTTATTTTACCGTTTAAGTTATTGTAAATTGATTCTACATATTTTTTCCTTAAGATAGTTCTAGAAAGAAATGATATTCAATGTCTTAAGATTATGATAACCAAGCAACCTTTCGATCTGTAATAAAAGTATCATAAGACTGTACGTCTCAGCTATGGGCAATCAATACCTGACACAGCACAAAAATTGTTTTCGGTTCAACTTTATAAATATTCCATATTAATTTCCAAAATTTCATGAAGTTATTGTGATCATTTTAAGAACACGACTTGTGTGTCGTTAGCTTAGTACTTTTTACGTGTTCCCCTAAAGCTGAAAAACTGATAAAATTCATTGGCGTAGAAAATCGCGATATGCTTACGTGAAGATAAGATTTGTTATAACGAGTTTTGAAATATTATAAATCTTTACAACTCAACAAAAAAGTTATAAAATGGAATCAGAAAAAGATAAACGTCGTCTACCATCACTTAGTTAATACTAGAACAAAATTAAGTTTATTGAGTGCCAGCTTGAATATCGAGTAAAAACCTTTTTCATGATGACCAGTCAAAATAGAAGCTGAAATTCGTAACAATTATAGTTATTAATTAATTATAACAGAAATAACTAGTATATACTTTGTTACATTAAAAAAGGTACTTCTGAAGCTTTGTTACATATTTATTCATACTTAAATTATCAGCGTATGACACACAATATCAAACGTGGTTGCTTAAAAATTATTAAATTCAAAACTCTAGTTGGACGCCGTTATAAAGTTATGTCGTTATTTTCGGTGATATATCGACGTATAAAGGAAAATTTTATTCAAATTGGATATAAGCAATCATAATAATATAATATAATATCACGTCTATTTCTCAGAAAGGCAGGCAGAAACTATAGATGTTTTACAAGGTACGATCTTCGCATATCTCTCTTGCCTCACTGACATCCACCAATCTTTTCATGAAAGCTCGCCAGTTTCGGATTCTTAAAACCTGGCACTTTTTTTAACATGCCACCAACATGATCTGCATAAAATTTTCTAGGGCGACCTTTGCCGACCTTTATCACAGGCATTCGCTCTATAGATTTGTTTTGTAAGTCTACTTTTATTCATTCTTTTCAGACGGTCAAATCACCACAACATACCTCTTTCTACTCTATTCACTACATCCTTCAAACCACACATCGGTGTGGTCATCAGAAAATTTAGTGATCAGAGTAGAAAAATAGCGGAAAAATAGATGTAGAAACAGTGATGTTAGAGCGCTCTAACATCACTGTTTCTACATCTATTTTTCCGAGACACTGTACATACTACGCAGCGATCGCATCTCCACTGTATTGATCCTACTATCATTTTTCTTCTGCTACAACCAGCTTTCACTATCATACATAAGCGTGGAGATCAGGATTCCATTACGGAATATAAACAAATTAATAATAAATTTATAATCAAGTGATGTTAAAAATCTTTTATTTTTTGTACACTTTTCATCGTAGTTCATACGCTCTTTTACGTCGCAAATCGGCATTTTCAATTTTTGTCGATGACGCCTCCCACAGACGGCTTGTTCCTCCCGTAAGAAACTTCATGATTGTATCAGTGTCTGGGTTTTTTTTCACTACTAATTGGGGAGGCGCACGTACTCGTCCCTTAACACGTCTTTACACTAATAATATATATTTCAATAAATTACTAAGTTCGGATTGGTCGCGCGCGCTGTGAGTATTGTATTGGTATGACATTTGAAAAAAAAGCTGACATAAGTTTACAGATGACAGGAAAATCGGGTCGGGTAAAAGAATAATATTTGTTATTATTTTTGCCTAAGGTGTCAAAGTGTGAAACTACCATCTGAAACTACCATATAGTGCATGAAAAGTTTCTTTGGACTTGCTCGGCTCTAATGGAATTTAACGTTTTCTAACCATTTTCCCTGTAAATTTCACCAAACTTTCGGCGATCACAAACTGTTGCATTAATTTGATTAACAAGCTATAGAGTTGAAAAAGACGTTACTTTTTTAAAGATGTTCGTGTACAAGTAGAAAACAAATGTGAACAATAATTGAAAAATATTGAAATTTCGATTTTCAAAGTAAACGGTGTAGTTTTGCAAACGCTTAAGTTAAACATGTCGATAATAGCAGTCGCTGAAAGAAACGTACGTGACGTACAGTCAGACGGACGTGTGGACAGACAGACAGATACCGAAACATTGTCATTAACATTCCGTTTTGATAAAAAAGAGTTTGTACGCCTGGATTATAAATATTAACGATCATCTTGTAAAAGGCAAACAGCGACCTTTACGGAAACGGATAATACGTGTACAACATTCTGAAATACGTGTATTTTTTTAATAAATAATATATTTAATAAAATTAATTGAACTCTGATTAAGATTAATAAGAAATGTGTAAGTAATACATCAAATATAAAATATGCAATTGATAACCTTGAAGACAGAAAGTTCTGTCGAAGGAAATGAGTAACAAACAGAATTGAAACAACCTACTTTAAAACGATTTTCTCTAAACATTCCTCCGGTTCCAGCTCGCCGTTCGTGGAGTCCGATACATTTAAAATGTAAAATCGTATCACGCATCGGGCCCCGTCGGCGTGACGATATCGTGACCGACTTCTTGGCGGACGAACGCGATGATTATAGGTTGCCGACGGCCTCCCTCCGTGCGCACGCGCCGCCCGCCATTGGCCGCCCCGCCCGTTGCCGTCGTCGGGTGAAGACGCGTGCCAAATGGAGGGGGTGCGCGAGAGGGGGTATCGCGATGGCCGGGCCTAGCGCGCCGGCGCCGCCGCCAACACCTGGAAAAGACTTTCTCTTGAGGGCGGCGCTCGCCGCGGGCCGCGGGCGGTCGGCGGCGAGCGGTTCGCGACCGCATCAGTTTTTAAACATCTACGGGGCTGGTTCCATTTCAATCTTTCGACTTCTCGAGCGAAAAACGTTCCCGTGTCGATTGATTTCGTTCACGACTTTCTCGCACAGCTTTTCGCTGAAGCGGACGTATGCACGGGAGTTTCTAAACGGATCTTTGTAATTGTGACAGCCACACGAACGCATTCAAACTGGTGTACTTTCGCTGCAAATCATTCCTTGCTTCAAAAAGTATTCAGATGTATGCGATCGATCTGATCTTCGTGTCGTGATGATGTTTTATATAGAGTGAATTTGCTGTATCCCAATCTCGTCCCCGGTTTCAATTCTGGTTCCGGTACTGCGCTTGACCTCGATCCTAGTCATGGTCTCGGTTGTAATCCTTTTACGATACTCGTATCCGCTCCCAGTTTCGCTGTTAATTTCTATACCGGTCTAGGCTCTCGATTCTCCCCGCCCCGCTTCCAATTCCAAGAATGCTCACTGTTTTTTATTTGTACAATGCGAGGACAAACTCTTGTATGTAACAATTTTTATACTTCATACAACATCAGTACCGCCATCTTTCTTAATTAAGGATAACTTTTTTCTTGACATCCAATTTAAAGAAAATAAAACCTGCTCTAAGCCAAGCTCTATTTATGCATGAAAATCACATTAAAATGTCTTTGGTAATTTCAGAGATGTGTTCAAGCATCAAACAGAGCAATATATATATATATTTCATCATATTGCTTTTTTCTTATCGTCCCCTCTCCACATTTTATATATACCTTCATCATACAGACACATACGGTTCCACTATTTTACTATATGTAAGTATAGATTAATTTTATACGCACGCAGAGATCATAATGAACATGCGTACACAGAGCCCGCTAAATAATTCTCGGCCTCGGGTAAACTAATCTGTAAACACAGTTTATTTTTATCTGTATTACTAAACATTAAGGTCGATAGCTATTTTTCTTATGCATTTGTCGGCGTTGTAGACGCAGCGTTCACACTCCTCTGCCGTTGGGTGTCCACCTCGAGAACAGACAAATAAAACACTGAAACTAATTCCACAGATTGAAGGAAAATATCGCGATGAAATCTGCATATTATTGAAGTTCTGCTAGAATTATCAACGTAATATGTTTAGGGTGAAAAATCGAATCTAACCATATAAAATCGAATAAACAAATCGATTTTACGTCTTCGATTTGATAGTAATGATTTTTTTTTATGACAATGAAAAAATCAATTTTAACAACAATTATTTGAGAACGATAACAATTAATTGCTTCGAACACGATTATCTATTATAATGATTCTGTACGTCAATCTTTAAAACTCAACCATCCCAACTCACCCATTAACTTATATCTACAGTTTTATATAATACCATATTTTGAGTTTTAACAATTGCAGAAGACTAAAAAAATAAAATAATTTAAACTGCAATAAATACAGGTTTTTGCTTATCTATAAATTTCAGTTCTAATTTTCCGTATTTGCTATTTTTAATTGCATCGGATCACAACTATCGGAGCAAACGTCACCATGCAATGTAAAAGAATGTAATATTTTCTTAGAAAACGTACATTCCCTGCAGATCTTAATAACTTGATTGAAAAGGTCGCATTGAAAGATAGACGTTTTTCCAGAGCTCTTATTGGGAGCAGTAGACGTCATTAGTATTTACTTTGGATTTATTTCACCAGTCACTTAAATTTTGGAAAAAATAAATCAACTTTGTGCACATTGAAATCCTTATTAAATCGTAATTACAATTGGGTCATACCGTTTTTCCTGATGAACTCTATGAAAATCGTCTATTCTTTCTGCTCAGAACAACCCTGCTGGGGTCATTTAGTGTAAATACTTAAACTAATATGGGCATCAGTGTCGTAAGTTACACAGATCTGGCACTATAGTCACAAGCTTACGCGTGATAATTAGAACGTCATTAGTCAATAATGGTGAAAAACCGATCTTGAATTAACAGACAGCAGACGAACCAGAATTCGAAATTCCTTACCCTTCTCCAAAGAAAACAAACCATTAAGCATGACCAATATAATAAAATACAGTTAATTACTGCGCCAATCGGCCAGACTGCCTGATTGGCGCAGTGGTAGTGACCCTACCTGTCGCGCTGAGGTGTGGGTTCGATTCCGCACAAGACAAACATTTATTTATTTGATTAAAAATTAATGTTTGCCTTGAGTCTGGGTGTTTCTATGTATTATACGTATATATTTACAAAAAAAAAAGTATGTATGTAGTATATCAACTGTCTGGTACCCATAGTACAAGCCTCGTTGCTTAGTTTGGGACCAGACGGTGCTGTGTATATATGTCCGAAGATATTGTTATTAGTAAATTACGTTTTAGTCGTCTAATGATAAGAACCGGAACAGTCTTAACTGTAGTAGTAAACTGCATTGTAAGTGACGATGAGTTCCCTCGCTATTCTTGATTTCAATGAAATCGGTTAAGTCGTTGTCAAGTTATTAGAGGACATAACACACAAATATACATAAAGACAAACAAACAGCAGTTTATATACAATATGCCGATGTGTTCTATCTGTACACCAAATTTCATCAAAATCAGTTTAACTATTGCTTAATTATGAAAAGACATATAGACAAAAAGGCAGACAGGTCAACAAAAGTAGCCCATATCCTTCTCAAGCTGTCAAATTATCCCTAAGCCTTTGATTAACATCGGTTCAGCAGCTTAACCGTGAAAATATATCAGGATAGAATTTCTTTTCCTTTTATTAGTGTGAATATGTCAATGTAGTATATACACTGAATACGTTATATAAAAAATATTCATTCATTTAGATGGATTTGTAGCCAAAAATCTACAACTCTCGTGCCCTGCGCGACCTTTGGGTACATTGAAAATAAACTCAATAATAAAAGGAAGAAAATGAAATGATGAAAAATAAAAGTAAATCACAAGTTTTCCCAATTTTAAAATAAAAATTTCTTTTTAGTACTTCCAAAAACATCTGTCAAAATACAAAAATTTGTGATTTTAATCATTATGGGTTAATATCAGTAGACCCGTCTATATCGGATGCAAGTTGTAAGTCATGAAGCATACGATGAAAAAAAATATATGTTTCTAAAAATTTTAGTAAATTTGTAAAATGAAAAAATATGATCAAAAAAATATATCTAAACAATTTTGAAAGTGCTCTTTGGAAACACTCTAAAGACACCCCTTTATAGCGGTTTTTGGGATGTACTCAAAAAATTAATAAACTTTTTAATTTCTTTTCTTTCAACGCCATATGGTCGCTGTCATACTCGTCTTATGACACCTCTATCGTTTACTTAAATCTAGAGCTAATGACGCCGAGGCGAATTCAAATTATCGCTTTTTCATTTTAATATAAATATTTTAAAATTCAAAATGAAAAAGCGTTTTATATGTTAAAATATTCATATTATCACAATATTATTTGGCGGTACCTGTGGTAACAACCATATGCCATACCACACGGAACCAAAAGCTAACGTAACGCGTTATCCGTTAAGTAAAGCGCATCATATGAGTCATGCCAATTTCTCAAAAATGACAACTCTCACGTTTAAACTTTTCTTGGACATATCACACGCATCGAAAATTTTTGTAAAATCGTATGCAGCCCAACAAAGACTACTACATTTTTTACGTGATAAAACAGCATTTGCAGAAAGCCGCGAAGTGCCGGCCGTCGACTCGCCCCGACCCGCGCGCGTCGGCGTCAAACACGACACGATAATCCCGTTTACTGCTTTCATTTGAATAAGCCATCGCCAATTATATAGTTAACGTAATTATCCGCTTAAATGACGACATTAAAGTCCGAAAACGCATCAAAACGTGAATTATAATTGATTTTTTCTTAAGAAAGTTATTCTCATTATATTCTCAAATCTGTGGAGAAATTAGACGTGGCAAATAAAATAGCTTTAAAAATGTATAAAAACGCCTACAAAATCGTTGAAGTGGTTAAGCAATAAATTGTTTTTGAGATTGGTATTTCAGATTGTGTATCAATTTAATTTTTATAATTTTAAATCGCTTTGACTCGATAACTTTTTGATACCCTAATTTGTTGACTTTCGTTAACTCTTGTCTACTATTATTTTCTTTGCTGTCATGTGTTTTTAATTTATCTAACTTTAGCTGGCACCGACTGCAAAACCAACTTATTACTTATTTTATGTTAAGGTTATTGAAGACGGTTTTTATTTTTATTTATAAAATTTATTTTATTTAACATTTCTTGGTGATCAGGTAATTAAATTTTATAATTCATCCAACTTTTACTCATGGCTTGAAACAATTGTGAAAATATATTTATTCCATATATGTTTGGTCAAGAAGCTTTTTTTATATCTGGAGAAAGTGAAAAACCGATTTCAATCTGGGAGTGACGTTAATCATCATTCAAGACCCCCAATTAGTCCTTCCGCCGTCGGTAAGCGATTTTTTTAAGAAAAGGGGTATGAAAGTAAATGTCAGCAAAACTAAGGTAATGATGTTTGGAAGAAGCAAAAATACCATTGAATTCGGTATATATATAGAAGTTGGTAGAGACGAACAAGTGAAAGAGTTCGTATACTTCGGGAGTTTATTTTCAAATGGCTGTAAACACGATAAAGATGTTAATAGGAGAATCAATGCGGGAAATCAAGTGAATGGGTCCTTGCTCGCTATTGTCAATAGTAAAAGCGTCCCACGACGAGCGCGCTTGGCGATCCATAGCGGGGTAGTGATCACTACGCTCATGTACGATAGTTTAAGTTGGGTTGGCAGAAAGAAAATAAAAATAAAATCAATTTAGTTGCTATTCGAAAGATACTATAACTACAGTAGAAATAAGTATGTTGCGGTGGCTTGATCATCTGGAAAGAACGAATGAAAGTAGATCGACAAAGCAAATCTATAGAGCGAATATATCGGCAAAGGTCGCCCTTGCAGACCAGATTAGTGGCATATTAAAAAAGAGCCCAATTTTAAGCTCTCGAAACCGACGAACTTGCACGAAAAGATTAATGGCTGTCAGTGAAGCAAGAGAGAAAGCTAAAGTTTGTATCATGTAGAATTCTCTGCCTACCCTTCGGGTAAAAAGGCGTAATATTTTAAAGAAAAATTTCTTGATATATCTTCACAGCCTAAAGACAAATATCAACGTAATTAAAAATATACCGAAAGCAACGCAAAAATACTCATTTGAATCATTTCCTTGCGCGTGAACATATACATTTATATAAAGGTATTGAGGAGGTCCTCCTTTTTTTTGAAATCGGTTAAAATATACAGATGCTTCTCAATTCTAGATAATTATTGTACAAAACATCCATTAAAACTAAAACAATGTTCAAACATTATCTTTTGAAAAAATTCCGTATTGTGTGATGGCTTAACGTAATGTAAGAAAAAATCGAACTTCTGTTTTTTTTTATTAAGTTTCTAGTGGAAGGTTTTTACGGGTCACTCACTAATACAATACAAAAATAACCATGCATAGGTTGCTTTTACATAGATTCGTCACTATCGACCACTTAAATCAATGTGAATGTAGGGTAGTAAAAACATTTAAATAGAACGCACAAAATGCTTAAATTTAAACATTTCTTTGACTAAATACCATGTGTCATTTGAAAATGTTTTTGAAGCAATCAACTTGTTTATTAAATTTATTCATGACCTTCATATGTTCGTATTATGCAGTTTTCAAACAACTCGAAGCCCAAACATGAATTGTTTATTTTTGGCAAATGACGATGGACAGAGAAGTCTTTGGACAAAAACCGGTTAGTTTTTAATACAATTTCATATTTTGTATTTTAATATATCTGAGGTTTTGATTTTTTTTTAGTGACCTTGGGCTTAATATTTTTAACGAAAATGCGTATTTTTTTTTAATATGTGTTCTTACTGTACTTTTTTTCTTTAAATACAGAGTACAGATATTGATATTTTCTATGAACAAAAAACGCGCGGAAAAAAGTCATTTAGAAGTTTCCGAAAGAATTCGTGCATTGCTTTGATAATTACTTATTATTATTGTATTAAAATCAAATACTTTGAAAACAACCACACAACTATTCCATAAATTTCGAGTTACCATTTTCTCGTTTTCACAACAAATTTCAGATGGCGGCGTTCATAAACACACACACGCTTCGTAGTGTGCGTTTCAAGGAATCAAAATTACCCTATCGCAACAAACATAGGTCTTTGTGTGTCTAAAAGAGAGATATGTCATTTTCATGTTTACAATAAACATTTTTTTAATGTCGTAGAGGTCTTACAATGTTCGAACTATTTGTCCGAGAACGTCTTCTTTTCCTTATATTGACAGAGTAATAATATTTATTACTAATAGTAATAAGTTACAAAATATGTATTATTGTTCTTTTAAATACTATAGCTAATTAAGAATGAAGTGCTCTTAGGTCATTTCTGAAGGACGGGTTGTTGCCCTTCTGAGGGAGTTAAAAAATACTTGGTATTTATTTATTTTTTATTCAAGTCTATGAGTAGAAAAATAATGTAAAATATCGACTTCATATATACAAAGAAAATATAAAAAGACAAATGCACCTGTATACGTTAACTCATGTCAGCAATTATGATAATGATTAACTCATTGATCATTCATAAAAATTATTATAAATGATCAATGATGCATAAGCAAGATTGCAGGTATAACGGTAATAATGAAATTATACCAATAAATGCAATTTCTATTTGATTTCTATTTACTAAGATATATTTTTAGTATCGAGATGTACTAAAAACATGAGCCGTTTTAAAGTTGTAAACTGTTTTATTTTCGCTAGACGTCTTATGTTATTAAACTTTTATGGTGTCATTTATTGTATAGATACATCTCACAATCGTTATTTTAGGAGCTCGTAAAAGATTATCGACAGTAAAACCGGCAGCACTTCCGAAAGAAATTTATACCTTTGGGTCTACTTGGACGATAAGTTCGAGAGCGCTTGCTTAGGCATGGCTGTGACTTTCTCCTACGTGTTCTGACATATATGTTTTAATCGAATACACAAAATAAAATAAACACTATGGTTTCTACTGAAAAATATTGTCGGGATGTTTATTAAAATTACCTATGTAAGAAGAGTCTCTATCAATATCTAAATTTCATTAGAAATGTGGTAATTCATTTTCTTGGATAACGTATTACAAAATTATTTACTTTAAAGTTGTTTCGTTCATATTTTTTCTGTGAAACAAACTGTCAATTGATTTTATACAGATAAATCTATTTTCATAGAAAAACTTTTGCTATTGTTCTTCCCTCCTTCCAACTTATTCGTTACCAGGTGAACTGCGACGGGGAGTCGGACCGATTCGTGCGTGGGCGGGCGGCGCTGGAAGGGCTGCGCGCACGCCTGGCCCTTCGCGACGCTCAGCGGCAGTGCTCAGCGCACGCGCACGATATATGGGTAATGATAATAGCAATATGCGAAAATGCTAATGCAATGCGACCACAGTAATATAATAAGATGTCCCGCGCAGGCTTAACAATATTTAAAGACTAACTTCAGGCCCCACAACCCTAATATTATAGATTCCCTTGAGCATTTACGAGTTCGCTTAGTCATAAGTTAGTATGACTGTGAGTGTGTGTGTGTTTGTCACTACGATCAAAATGAAAACTTAGTTATTAATACTCCAGAAGGAATTGCACTAAAACTCTGTATTTTTTTCGGTCAAATACTTACTAACAATCCAATAAGTTATTAAGACATATGTGTTAATTGTCGAATAATTATGAATCGAATAATTAGGAAGTGATGAAATTCTTACGTTTATCTTTGATTTCTTTATTGGTCTTGACGAAAATTAAAAATAAATAAAATTTAAATCGGCTAAAAGACAACATAATTATAGACCGACTTTTCATTATATTTCTTGCAAATAAAAACGCTTTATCTTAATGTCTTATAGAACTTCCTTTATCCATGGGCGATTCATATATTCTTATCATATTTATGTTTATAGTTCATCCTATTAAGAATAATTTTAATAGACACTGTATTTTATAATAAAGTCACAAATATTACAGTGCATTATCATCGATTTATCTAACACTATTCAGAGACGGACTAAATTTCATTCTTGGCCCGCTCTAAATCCTTAAGCCGAGGCCCTCCGTCGAGTCTGATCTTGGTCTTGCCTCAGCTTAGATGTCTCTGCCGCTCTTGAATTCATTCCTAGTGCTGCTGTCTGTTTTGAGCCTTGTCCAATTCTCGGTTTCTTTGAGCTGAGAAATAAAATATGACTTATTCCAGTATTCCTGAAAGAATTGTGTAATTTTACACTTTATTTTTTATATATTCATATTTTACAAATATTGTTATGCGTAATTGGGAAATTAATACGGCTTTCCGTGTCTCTAATTTCAAATATTCCAAAACTCACACATGATGCTCTGTTCTTTATTTTACCCTCTTAATCGTTGAAAATCCCAAAAATTTAAGACATGTTACACCCAACTTCCAAACAGAGGCTTAAATATAAATTTTGAAAGTTTTAACTTTAAAAATAATATCACTCCTGTACAAACTCTCATCCTGATTATAGACATCTAAAGTTTGACGTTTCAATAATGCTGAAATACATCATGTTTAATTTCCGACTGTAATCCAAAATACCCATTTGTATGTTTTTAATGTTATATTTCCTTTAGTGCATCAGAAGAATCTTATTGGATTATATTTTGAGCATAAAGCGTAAAGTGTTTTGAGCATAATTCGGATTGCTAAGACCAAGTACCAGGACAGCATACTCAGGAAATAGTACAACATTTATTTCAGTATAACTAATTTAATATGGCTCATTCTGATAAAAAAAATAATTAAATCTCTAATGATAAAAAAAAAATTAAGATGAAGAAAAATAGCATGCGTTTAACCAATAAAATGTTAGTTATTTATGCAAAAAAGTTTAATTTATTACGTGCATACGTAGGCACAACAATTATTTTCTATTAAATGTAACAAACTTACATACAAACTTGTTTTGAATTTTACCAACTTACAAAAAGTTACTAAATTTATAGACAAATTAGGCATTTTTCGTTTCTAAACGTATTAACGAATTTTACTATTTTGTAGCTTTTTTCGATAGTTTCGACTTGCATATTTTCTACACAAAATTCTAAGCACTCTATACAATAACTTGTTTCAGTACCCTCATTATCTATACAGGAAGAGATATATGACCTATCTTGATCAAGCGTTAGACCAAGAAGATTTGAAAGAAGACAAACCCTTGCATTCTAAGGTCATACTGTTACCCAAATCTAGTGCTGATTACAAGACACAACACTGGCCCTGTGTTCCGAGAAGAAAAAGCTACTTGTCTTCGGCTGACAGCGTTCTTGACTTACCTTCTTATAGACACTCGCCCTGTAAGTCGATATACATTACACATAGACAATTTCTCAGGATTGGAAACTGCGTGTTGTGCCTCTAGTTGGCCATGGCTTTTGTTGCCTTATTTTAAAAAACTATATAAAGAAATATTGTTTTTATTTGTATTTTTATTATAAATTAATAAAGAATATACATATTTAAAACAAGAATTGTATTCTGTAACGTGAAATTTAATAACATCTCTCCTTCAGGCTGAAACAGTCTTCCAGAACAGCTCCATTAGTTTCAGATGTACTGGACTGGGGCGGAAGGGACGTGCTGGTGGCGGCGCTGGGCCGTGAGTACTACAAGTGGTCGTGGCGCAGCCAGAGCCTGGTGGGGCGCGGGGAGGCCCACGCGCTGGTCAACGTCTGCAAGTTCGACCCCACTGGCAACTTGCTGACGGTGAGATCCTACTTATAATAATAATAATATAAACACACGCCTATATCCCAGAAGGGTAGGCAGAGACTATAGATTTCTACACGGTACGACCTTTGCATATCTCATATCTCTCTTGCCTCACTGACATCCATCAATATTTCCATGCAAGTTCGTCGGTTTCCGGTGCCATCCTACCTATATATAACACAATTAGAAAAATAATACGCCGCTGTACTTAATATACGTACAGAATTCTTGGGCGTTTTTCTTCTGTGATCACCTGTACAGATTCATATTGTGTTATCTACTTACGTTTCAAATGTTATTTACGTTCATTTTAAGTGTCAATCTATAGATTTTGAGAACTAAAACAGTTACTAACCTATGGTTATGACAATTAGTTGTCAAAGCAGAACTCTCAAGGACGATGAGTGGTCAATGTCTGTCTGCCCGTCTGGCCCACAGATGTTTATTTTGAATACCGTTTAAAAATTTAATGTCAAAGTAAAAAAGTTCACTGCTCAGAGTTTGTTTTAACGGGGAACAGTCATAAAGTTATGATGCAAATACAATCTGTAAGTTAATTGTAGTTTTTAAAATAATCGGCTTTATTACGAAAACCAAAGGATTAAATAAATATATTTTTTAAAGAGAAATAATGTACCTAAAATGACATATATAGAGGCTGTTTTTTACTTAAATGTTTTTCCAATTTTTTTCGCATTTTCTAGCTACCTTCCAATTATAAGACAGAAAAACTACAAAAATTCAAAATCTTTTAAATTAATGAAGTTCTTTACGCTTTCATGCTTTTTCTCAACTCTGAATGATTCGATACGGAAATTTAAATTGTTTATATTTGTATATTTTCGTCACGTAAAGAAAAAGCGTTTTGCCCCCACATTCTCTTTCTCTCTTTGTGTATGTATGTAGGTGCCTGCGTGCGCGCCTGCGCGTGTTCGCAAGTGTATGTTTGTGGGTAATCTGTACATTTTTTTTTATTTTCTGTCGTTTTTTCAATCCAAATAATGTAGAGTAAGCAATCAAATCAAAAAGTTACAGGCACTAAACAGCGCCATTTGTTTCCTTTATACAAGTTTTTGTTAAGTTCGTTAATTTGCATATACATGAAATTTTTAATAAAAGAGTGACTGGGAGTCGAATGGAGGAAACATAACGCTTTTTCCGTACATGACTATTTCTACCAACTCTCGCAAACCACGCTAAAGAGTTGCGTTCCCAAAATTATATCGGAGGCTATTCATGTACATTAAAATTTATATTTTGTAAAAGTAATTTTCGCAAAATAACTCTCATGTAACAATTTTGTTTAATGAATGACTGAATTAGTTAACAGAATCACGGTCGTCAATTTTATTCACGTTTTTACTACAACTTTCAGCTGGGAACGGTCGCGGGCACTGTGGAAGTCCACCATATGGAATGGAAGAAACGCGTAGCGCGCCACCGCTGCGAGTGTGCGCACGCGCACCGACAAGTCTGCGCGCTCACCACCCTACACTGGAGTCCCACCGGGAACGCATTTGTTTCGTGAGTCTTGGGAATTTTGACAATCATATTTAGAGGATGGAATCGATCATGCATCTTTCCGCAAATATACATAATTTCCTCTTTGCTTAGAACAACTTTGCTAAATTAACTATAACTAAAATATGTCATTGAAAATATGCTTATAAATAATTGTTCACACAATAGTTATATGAAGAATACCGGACGTCCCCACTCAACTATTTCTGACGATTCATTCGACCGCCCATCGACCTACGAGACAGACATTATTCAAGCACAAAAGACAAATAGTTGTTCTGTATGATTTATCCAAAGTAAAATTGTAGTTTAAACTACTAAAGGGTTTAATTTAAGTCCCAACCACAATAGAAAATAAAGCAGAGAAAGCCTTGCGACATGCTCAACCAGACGGCGCACACGCGCCGCGCCAGCGCGCCCCGTACTGCTCCCGGGCACGTGAGGAATGAACTATGCAATGTATTATTTTTACAGAACTTATCTAGTCACTTACCTACAAATGACACTTAATATATCAGTGATGTAAAGGTTGCCGACGGTATTATTATGGTCTCCGATTTTCCAAATGTAAGCGAATTATCGCGTAAACGATAAACATCACTCAATATTACTTCTGGATTTGCAGATTTTTGACTGTGAGGGTAAGTTTTACTATAAAGTTTTAGAGCCAATCGATGTCACCTCCGCAAACAACCCAATAATTAATCACGTTTGTATATTCTACAGCAGTGAAATATATTGGTATTAAACACTTCATATTAATCACACACAATTTTAGTTTCAAAAACGTCAATAATATAACCGTAACACTTTATAACAAAATACCTAATCCTCTAAAGCCACGCGTCTAGTCGTTAACCGCGCGGAACTAACGTCTGCGGAACCGACTTGCTTCATACTACTGCTACGCTGAAATGCGGCGGACGTCTCTGTCGTTCGCTGCATGCCACATGACGGGATGAGCGGGCGTGGGAGGGCACATCGTGATACTAACCGCTGTACTTCTTATCTTTACACGTTTAAGTTCTACGCTATTTTTCTCAGAAGCGGCTAATTCATTGACTATTATTTCTTTGGCAAAGTTATTTTAAAAAAGAAGATTATGATTATTTACGGAAAGACGCATGATTGATTCCATAAATTAGATGATGATGTTAATAAACTGTAAAAAAGTGAACCATACTCAAATAAATCTTTTTACAACATTACTTTTAAGATAATTTATAACAGTAATAATAATATTTAAATTTTGTTAGCTCAATTTTATTACATTTATTCAACTAAGCCGAAATAAATATAAGCCTATAGTCTTTTTTCTCATTTTCTTACAATAATTAGCGCGATAAATTCCAATTACAATTTAGTGATCCAATTTTAAGAAAATCGACAACATATTAATATGGGTATATGAAACATAATGATGATTACAATAATGAATACACTGCACATATTTTTATAATTTTTTCGAAGTTGTTCATTGCATTACTAGTTTTTGCATTGTTCATTTGACTTGAACGAAGAACACAATGTATACGCTCTATCCGACAGTGGCGAAGTTCTTGGGACCTTCTATAGACGGACTTTCAAATAATAATTCTAAAGATAACGCTTGGAAGTTTCTTCTTATCTCGGATTATACCGAACGAATTCAATTAAAATTTTAATAATCACTGCTTATATAGTACGCAGACATCACGACTATAAAACACGTCAAATAATGAAACACATCAAAGTTTTTACGGTGAATATCGCAATTTGAACAGAAAATTTATATGATATGTTTTATATTTTAATATTAATACTAATTCATGTAAGAATGTGACTAAAATTATTTCTTAAATACTTCTTTTCCTTCACATTGAATAAATAAGAGTATACCTAGGTCCATAAAACTTAAATACCACCATCCACTTCCGCTTGGGACGTAGAATAATTTCTAGTTAAGTCCACATACTTTATAATTCGTCTTCCCATTTAGTGCCGATTTAATACTGAAATGTATATGCGTTTTACAGCTTTTTATAAGAGATCATAGCAAAGGACCAATTGATTTTAATGTTCCAATAGTTAATATAAAGTATTATAGGATGCTTTATTAATAAATATAACATTAGGTATGAATTTAAGTAAAAAAAAATGAGGGTCCACGGTGCCGTGTATCCGGCCTAGCAGCATGTGTGTGGCCTATAACACGGCGCCGTGAGGAAGATAGATTATCTTATTTCGATCTGTAATTATGGGTTCTACATAACTTTTGACTGGGTTAGTATATCGAACATACTAGTACCGCTACCTTCGCTCGTATCTGACTGATCTTCATCATTACGCTGTGAATGAGCAGCTTCCTCACTTGAGTAATCACTTTCGTCCAAACTACTGTCTTGATTTATTTTACAGCGTTTTTTAGCTACGGAAATCAAAGAATTATCAGTAGAAAAACGTTTCGACGGACCCGGCACATCACTCATTTTGGCGTGAAAATTACATATTCTTTACAAGCGTCTATAAAAAACAAATAACTCGCGAATTAAAATCCATAAACGGTTTTTACGAGATCGAAAAAATGTGCGTGTGGCCGCCTAAGCAACATGACTCTGTTTCGAAAGCTGACGCGAAACTAGCGCCTCGAAATAAGACGATTGCGATCCACGGCGCCATGTGCGCGGCTAACCAAAGCTCCACGGCGCCGTGGGCATGGCTTGGTATTAATTCCACGGTGGCGTGTATTTGGCATCAAACGGGTTAAACTATCCAGTTATCAAACTTTTCAATTAGATAAGTATCATACTCAGATAGACTGCTAACAAACACAATGTATTTTAGAAAAACTACAGATACGCTGTTTGGAAACAGGCAAACAGAATCGATTTAAAATAATTTTATTTGTTTTGTTTTAATTTATTTGCTTATTTATTTGTTATTTTAGCTATGTATTTCCTTTTTTTTATGAACTTAAAGGGTAAGCAGTATCCACAGATCTTGACTCGATGCTTTTATAATACCTTTCTTGCTTTTCTAACATACACGTACATCAATCATATCATGCAAGCGCGTCGCTCTGTGTGAATGTATATTTATTTTTCTATTGCATTTTTTTATTTGCGTTTCAGAGGCTGCTCGCGCGGAACGCTTTGCGCATGGTCGAGAGAAGCTCGAATAGGGGCCAGCGCGCACAGCGCCAGCCACGTGCACGCCGTGCGCGTGTCGCCCGACGCGCGGCTGCTCGCCGCCGCGCATCTGCACACGCGCTGCGTGCAGCTATGGACCTGGCCACAATTGCAGCTTTACAGGGTCTTGGATACTAAAGGAATCGTTAAGGTGAATTTTCACAGCATTTGCGTCATTTAATATTTATTAAAATGAAGCTTCTTGTCCATTAAAAAAAATGACCTATGGTAGATGATAATCTAGGTCGTGTTCTATTGAAAATAATTTACTATCATAGAGTACTTACGTGGAACACTTTTAATATAATTTTGGGTAATACAGTGGCCTGACGCGTCCGTTTGTCGTCTCTTCTTAAAACAGCACCCACGTTTGTCCACTAAGAATACCGGAGCCTGGGATTGAAAGCTAACGTCATTCCATCTCTTACAGACGATATGCTGGCATCCGTGGCGCAGCGCTCTGCTGAGCGTCGGTTGCACGGGAGAAGCCGGGCACAGCTCGCTGGCGTTGTGGGAGGCCGCGAGCGGCCGGCTGCGACACAGCGCCGCGCTGTGGCTGCGCGCGCACGTGCTGGACGCCGCCCTGTACAGCCCGAGGACCGGCGAGCTCGTGCTCAGTTTATGGTACCCTGGTAGGAATGCATTAAGCATTTTGGAAAAAAACAAGTTTATGGAAAGTTTTGCCAGCTTTAAATAAGAAGCCTTACAAAATCACGAAAATTCAACTTATGTACTACCATAGTTTTAGCTTAAATATCCTATTCGTTATCTTTGAGAACATGTTTTACCTGAGAAATTATTAAGAAACTTTAAACCCAGTAAAATTTTTAAATATCCTTAAGTTACAGCCGGTTGTCTCGATAATTACTAATAGGGATTGTACCTAATAGGAACTGAACATATCTATCTGTGGAAGTAAAATACCCACTTCCACTCCCGGATAACTTTTTCCTCAAAATGGGCCTCCATATTTATATATAATTCATGTCATTTTGAAGTATTTGTTCTCCGCTCGGTATGAACCAATGATAGCCATCCAGAAAACAAATAGCGGAGATCCAAATCAATTTAAACACTCAACAGATATGGGCATTGAAAAAAAAATTGGTGTAAAGTTTTATGTTAGGGTTTGCTTACAATTTGATACCATTCTTCCTGTTTTTTTTAATATAAAATCTATGTTTTTCAAAATAAGCCAACAGCTTATTTGATCAATTTTGAACTCCTTCCATTCACTCTCTGTATGGACGTCATCAGCTCACTCCCCGTTCGATACCAAACGGTGATCGAAAGCTTCAAAACTATATTCTATATATTAAGATATAAGTATTCTTAAAGCGTTCCTCCAATTTAGTCTACTAGTGTGGTTCACAACCTCCAGGTAAAACTTTGTTGATGCTATAAATGATAAATAATGACACGATGTTCAGATTTTTAGGATTCAATCGCGCATAACCGACTGAACGTTTTTTGGATAAACATACGCATACAGATCAAATATATTTCTGATCAATACATACATGTAGGATAATTTCTTATGAATCGAAATCGAGTGCAGGACCGGGATCGGAACTGAGAGTGGTGGCGGCTCAAAACTGAAAACATCGGGATTTGAATAGAAAGCGGAAACGGAAACAGAATTGAAGATGGGAATGGCATTAGAAACTAGGATCGAACAGGATTTAAAATCGAG